>VXCM01004958.1:0-43692 GCA_014773175.1 Lucifuga dentata
CCAATTTTGACACCAACTATTTAGTTGACTGGGTGTCAAAAGAGGCAAATTACACCAAATCCATAGCTGGATTAACTCCAGACGTAGTTGGATTGACATTCTTTTCATCAACACCAGGATTTTAACTCTGCTGAATTTGCTGTGTATATATGCATATCAATCATATCATATGCAAAGGGAAGCCTTGCTGCTCAATTAATTTTCCAAATTGAAGTCATTTATTACAGTTATTATGGATGTTTTTGTGATTCTTATAGGCAAAACATTGATCGCTTGTCAATGAATTATAATAATTCATTGCTTGAACCAGTGATGTTAAAATAAGACATTTTTTTCTCTTGCTCTCTTTTAAATGACAGAGCTATATTTCAGCTCATCCCAGTACCGTTCTTCTGGACCCCCTGCCCGCCATGACACAGCTGCTGGACCGCTTTGCTTCCTATCGCATCATGAGGAAGCTGCAGAACTTGCTGCGAGGTGACCTGCAGCTTCAGTGATACCGTTTAAATATGGCGGTTTGCTGATTGCAGGACAGACGCCGACGCCTCCCTGCAAATGCACTTATTCTTAAACAGATTTCTATTCTGTTCGGTTCTATTTGCAGACTGGCGTATCTGCAGTCCGCCGTATCTGGAGGTCCACAGTGCCATGGACATGTCAGGCATTCAGCAGGCTGTGGTGGAGCAAGGCCTCAGTTTCCCTCTCAGTCAGTATACGCTGCCTGCTGCCTCAGAAAACAAACCAATGTCATATTTATTTAGTCCTCATAATATTTTAGAATCCAAATTACCACCATCAAGGAGGCACACTACTGCTAAAATGTTTGGAGTCACTAGTGATTTTCACATAGAATCAATGTTTCCAATCATGTAAAACTAGTTTTGTTTCATATGTATGTATAAAATGATTCTACTATGTCTGTTAGTATCATGCACCTACACAGGTTTAAAATAATTTGCAAGAAGCTGTAAGAACTTAAGACATTTTACAATTGTCCAGAATCATGACATGAGTTCATTTAGAGAAGCTACATGTGGTTCCAGAAATTATTAGGAAATTCTAGATTATTCCCTGATGCTCTAGAAACTGATGCTTCATATCTGCAAAACAGCAATTAAATCTCATGGTGGAAACTTTGATGAGACATCATGAAAATAGTATTATTTATCAATTAAAAACATTTTCCCCCTAAATATTTGAAATACTAACTAAAACATCTTAAAATACATTTTGGTGTTTGTTATAAAATAGCAAGAACTACTTAAATGACAAGTGATTCTCAACTTTTGAGCGGTAATGCACATTGCAAGCTATAATTCTTTTTTTTATTTAAAAATTCAGACATATTTATCCCATAATAAACTATCTATAGGTGCAATGTGGTCCAGATTAGGATCAATTTTAAAAACTACATAAATAAAGCACTTAAGTCCTGTTATAGTCATTTCTTCCTCTTTAGTGCAGCATGGTGATTAGCACTGTTGCCTCACAGAAAGAAGCTGGGGTCTATTTAACCCTCCCTTACCTGGGAGGGTTAAAGTGTGTTATATTAGGTTCTGACACTAACATGTCAGACATCAGTTATCCTACTTTATTTGTTACTTCCTGAAATATGACCAAAGGCTTTGTCTTTTTCTCTGTTGACCTCAGTCTGTAAAACCAGAGTGGCGCACGGTTCACTTTCCCATGAGGTGAGTGTTGTGCTTTGGACTTTGTTTTTGAAGTCTCAGTTTATGACTGGGAAAATTTGGAAAACTTCAATTTTACTGTGCATTCATGTTCACTTTGTTCACTGACTGACGTCAATTCTCTCCACTTGTTAAATGTCCACGTCTTGCAGATGTCTCTGATCTTCAGTGCAGGGAGTCTGGCTGACGTCCGTCCTCCCTGTGTGCTCCAGAGCTTCGTTAATCATGGAGCTGTTCTGCACAAGGTGTTTGTGGTGGGAGACAGACACTTCTGTGTGGAGAGACCCTCGCTCAAGAACTTCCCCTCTGGTCCCTGCGGTCAGTCTGTAAACAGCCTACAGACTTGTTAGACTTGTCCTAGCCTTTATTTTGTCCTATCCATGAATTTATTTCATGTGTACAGTATGTAACACGCCTGCTGTTTCCTTCTACTTTCAGAGAGGAAGACCATCTTCTTCAACAGCCATGAGGTGTCCAAGCCAGAGTCCAACTCTGATCTCACAGCAGTGAGTCACACAAAATGGCTCCACAAATGCAAAATGAATTATCCACGTGTTATCCTTGCCATATAGGTGTTATGTGATGTGTGTCTGAAGTGCCACAGTAGAAATTTAAAGTATTTGGTGATTGCTTTGACTCTGTTTCAGTGTGAAAAACGTTCAAACCCTCAAAATGCAAACAATCAATTTTGGGCTCAAAATCTCATATGTAATGAAAACTGGAGATTAATGCATCTTGCAGTGAGTTTGTTGCATCAGAATATTGCATATGTTCATCAGTGAGATTTAATAGTTGAATTAATGAATGATGTTAATGATCTGTACATCTAGTAATATGCATTTGAACCTTCAGCAGACTATAAGGGCACTTAGAACACATACCTGCACCATGGCAGAAGAAGCCAAGTTATGATTGGTTTTGTTCTGATAATATATCCTAAAGAAAAAGAAGTGACTCAACATAAACGTAATATTAGCTGATGATACATCGAAACTGCTGATAGCCTGATACTGAATCAGTATCATCATCATAGTGGTTGCTGCATGTTTCTGTGCTATTATTATTTTACAGTGATTCCATTAATGTGCTCCTATCCAAGTTTATATTTAAGTCCACTAGATCCAAATCCTTATCTCATGGAATAAATTTGCCTGATTTTTTTTTTCATTGAGATTGGTGTATTACTCATTTTTTGAAAAAATTAAGAAAAATGTTGAAAACACCCAATTTTGCAATCATTTAAAAATCATTTTGAAATTTTTTGGATCCACCACTGGACCCAGATTTGCTCAGATATTGAATGGATGCTTTTGGTCATTCCCCACTGATTTCACCAAGTTTGGACAAATTGCTTCTAACAAACCAACCTAACAAACCATCGTACTACCATAATCTAACAAACCAATGCAGGTGGATCATAAACTCGTTGGAGGTAATAAGATGAGGTTGTATACTGAGATCTCAGAAGTGATTTGGAGTTTTGTACTTTGTGTTTAAACACAGCAAATTAGGTTTGAATGTAAGACTTTTGCAAGTCAGATTGGGTCTTTGTATTATGAGTTTTCCCGCATTTTCTATTCTACCTTCACTATTACCAGAGAAGATGCTCAGAGGACATGCTGGGAACACCAGATGAAGAAAATTCCATTTCAGTGTCATGGAAAAAATGTCAAAAAAAAACAAAAGCACATTTAGTAACTGAAATATTTTCATGTGGTCATCGAACCTTTCAGGTACTTCCCCACTCATTTGGCGTCTAGATGGGCTTGAATCTACCATAAATGCTCTCTTCTTCTTCTCCAAGCTGGATGAGCAGATGCCGTGCCTGCCCCCTCCCAGCTCTGAGGCCCTGGCCGCCCTGGTCCGGGAGCTCCGCGTTCAGCTGGCCATGGCCCTGTTCGGTGTAGACGTCATCATCAACATCCACACGCACACCCTCACTGTCATCGACATCAACATATTCCCAGGTATAGCATGTGCACGCAGGAGCATACAAGCACACATACACACACGCTGATGTTCTGATACATCTTCTCTCTGCAGGTTATGAGGGAGTGCCCCAGTTTTTCTCCTCTCTGCTCAGCCACATTGAGTCCGTGTTGGACAAACAGGCAGCTGCTGGTCACCAGGGAAACGGCTCTCCTCCATCACTTCACACCACGGCCCTTTAACGAGCCAAAGGAACAGATCGCTGAGTGTTCAGGGTTTCATCGGCTTCTCTTGCCAAAGGAGAAAAGAAAGTCATTTGCTGACACAAGTGTTTTACTGTTATTGGGGACCAAACTTTTTCCCAGAGGCAGATTTTTGCTGTTTCACAATCTGTTCTTTTCAGATTTTGCTGTTTCAGGATTTTCCTTTTCATTTTTAAGAACACAATTAAAAATGTTTTTAAACTCATCTAATCTAATCACCATGTTCTGCTGCTTACTGATTCTGCTGCTTTAGAATCAAACAAGAAAACGCAGAGTAGTTTAATACACTTTACGTTTATTGATTTACATAGAAGAATATACAGCAGACACAAAGTACAGCACTCTGATTGGCCAGTAATATTACAAATGGTGTTTCTGTAATCTTTAGTATTGTTTGAAATATCCTCTACGCCCTTATATCAACCCCCCCACTAGACATTTCCTACATCATTCTTGCTGGTTTGTAAGATACATTTTATGGAAATAATTTGCACTTCTATAGAAAAACTACAGTACATTCATTTTTCAGGTAATGTTAAGTGAACAAACATCTAATAATCTTTGGAATAGACAGCAATAAGGTTAATCAGTGTTAACTGATGATGTGAGTTTATACGAGCTCAATGGCTGTTCTGTGTTCAAATACATAAATGTATTGTAAATCTTGGCTGTGTAAAAAAAAAAGATTGTATTTACTATATGTGATGCATTTAGATTATATATTAAAATACAATAAACACGTAATTATTACGTATTTGGCTAATTATTGCATTCGCGTGTGCTGTAGTCTATATTGTGTTAATAAATAAAGTTATTATTATTATTACTGCAGTAAAAGTGGCCTCTAATGGTAACCCTGTTAATCTGCTGCACCGTGTGCGCTTCGTGTCCACCTGGGGGCGCTGTTGCTTCGTATTTCCTATGACCTTGGCTTACAGACAGTAGTTTTGATATTTACATAAGTGACATGGGAATAAACAACACCTGTGAAAACTGATGCAACACTATTACGCGGTTATTAATATTATAGCCTGTGTTGCTTTTACCAATAGATAACAAATGGCTTTAGTGTCTCCTCCTCCTCCTCCACCTCCTCCTCTTCCTCCCTTGACAGTGATATTGTTGGCTTCACTCAGCTGTCTGGTTCNAGATAAGAGTGCAAAGCTGGCTGGGAACCTGAGGTGACTCTTTTAGACCTTGTAAGCTGTAAGTATGTTGAGTTCTGCCTCCACACGCTAACCACGAAGAAGACAAACACGTTGCTGCACCATCCATCCTCCTCCGTGCTTCCTGTCACCCCGGCCCTTCACAAACAGTCTGGTTTTTAACAGTGCATGAGCCAAATGAAACGCAACCCTCGTTTAGCTATCATCAAAAGAAATGTACCACGAATACGCATTACCGTTAACAGTCGGAACAGCGGGAACAGCTTACATACAGGTATTAATTATTGCACAAAATAGATATTGAAATACGCGATTACTTTTAATGGAGAAGCTTTATTTCCCCAAACTGAGTACTGTACACGCTATCAAGGACAATAGATTGCTGCCATTCGTGGCTCAGATTTCAAAGATGGTTTTTGTGTGTCTGATTGGCAATCTAAAGTCTAAATGACGGAGTAAAAGTGCTTCAACCCGATCATGTCTGCCTCACAAAGAGCATTTACAGATGCTGAGACAGATACGCAAGCGTTGGACACTAAACGCGCCTCTCGACGCCCGAGAAGGCATTTCCCGTTCCTCGAAACTCTGATGCGTTCAAGGGAGGTGCGTGGAAATGGTTCAAACGCGTTCCGGGAAATCGAAAACACAAATGAAGCGACGGAGTGTAAAGTTTCTATCCTAATGTCTCACACACACATTAAACAGCTGAAGACGTTTCCCTGTAGGAATTTGAAGGCTTGCGAATGGAGAACTGGTTTGAATGCAACAAAAACTGCTCGTGTGTGTGTGTGTGTGTGTGTGTGTGTGTCTTATCCTCTGTGAAGTTTCCTAAGTTCTGCAGCAACTTTGCGCAACTCTGCTTCAATCTCCAGCAGCTCCTGTAGATAAAAAAAACACTCATGCATAAGGAATACACACACACACACACACACGGAGAGAGAGAGAGAGAGAGAGAGAGAGAATAATTTATGTGCAGCAACTTACCTCCCCTTCGTCCTCAGTGTCATCCTCCTCCTCACCATCTTCCTCCTGCTCCTCCTCATCCTCTCTGACATACTCATCCTCATTTTCCTCGTCCTCCCCATTTTCATTCCCCTCCTCCTCCTCCTCCTCCTCCTCCTCCTCTTCATACCTCTCCCTCTCAAATTGCCGAGTGGCTTCATCACTCGCTTTCTCCATCACTCTCTTCTGCTGTGGCTCCTTCTCCTGCACCGCTTCCTCCTGCCTCTTCACTCCGTTCTCCACTCTCTCACCAGGCTCCTTTTCTCCTTCGCCCTCCTTCTCGCGTTTCTTCTCCACCTTCTCCTCCTCCTCATGTGCGCCATCCTCTTTCACTTCCTGCTCCTCCTCCTCTTGCACCCGTTTCATCTTCCTAACGAGTTCATCCAGCTCCTCCTGCTTCTCCTTCTTCTCTCTCTCCCGCTCCAACTTGCTCCTGCTGTCCTGCTGATGAAGCAGCTCCTTCAGCTCCCTCTCCACCTTCTCCTTCTCCACCATCAGCTCCACTTCGTTCTTCCTCCTCTCCTCAACCCTCTGCTTCTCCAAGTCACCTGCCCTCTCTTTCTCCTCCCTGTTTTCCTTTTCTTTGTCCTCCTCTTCCTTCTTTTCCTCCTCCTCCTCCTCCTCCTCCTCCTCCTCCTCCTCTTCTTACCTCTCCCTCTCAAATTGCCGAGTGGCTTCATCACTCGCTTTCTCCATCACTCTCTTCTGCTGTGGCTCCTTCTCCTGCACCGCTTCCTCCTGCCTCTTCACTCCGTTCTCCACTCTCTCACCAGGCTCCTTTTCTCCTTCGCCCTCCTTCTCGCGTTTCTTCTCCACCTTCTCCTCCTCCTCATGTGCGCCATCCTCTTTCACTTCCTGCTCCTCCTCCTCTTGCACCCGTTTCATCTTCCTAACGAGTTCATCCAGCTCCTCCTGCTTCTCCTTCTTCTCTCTCTCCCGCTCCAACTTGCTCCTGCTGTCCTGCTGATGAAGCAGCTCCTTCAGCTCCCTCTCCACCTTCTCCTTCTCCACCATCAGCTCCACTTCGTTCTTCCTCCTCTCCTCAACCCTCTGCTTCTCCAAGTCACCTGCCCTCTCTTTCTCCTCCCTGTTTTCCTTTTCTTTGTCCTCCTCTTCCTTCTTTTCCTCCTCCTCCTCCTCCTCCTCCTCCCCTCTTCTCTCCTTCGCTGCCTCGTACCGCTTCTTCTTCAGCTCTTTCAGCATTTCCTGGAGCTCGTCATCGCTCCTCTCCTCTTTAACCTTCTGGGTGATCTCTTTGGCCAGCAGCTCCTCAAGCTCCTTGGCTCTCTGTTCTTCGTCGGCCCTCTCTTTCTCCACAATCCGTGGCTCCTGTATCTTCTGCTTGGTGTCATCTTCCTCCAACGCCTCCTCTGTCTTTTCTTCCTTGTTTTCCTCTGTCTTTTTCTCAGAGTCAGTCACTTCTCTCTCCTCCTTCACCTCCTCATCCTGACGCTCCAAGTCGCTCTCCTCATCAGCGTCATCGTCATCGTCTTGCTCCTTCTCCCTCTCATACTCCCTCTCCCGGTCTCTCTCTGCAAGTATTGACAAGTAGGCGGCATGTGAAAATTCATTTCTCCCCCAAAAAACTAAACAATCCAATTTTTAAAGGATCATACCGGCGATTTTGCATATTTGAGCCCAATATATACAATCTCTATTCATGTAATGTTACTGATAACCATTTCCCAAAATATACAACTTCAGTGGTAATTTCTGAATTTTTTCCTCTTTTCTAGACTGCCATTGGTTTCAGTTCATTTCAGTTCGCTATTAAAATCAATTTGTAGAGATGTGAAACACGCTTGAGATATGTAATCCATCACAGCAAACATGTCTATTACTTTTTTTTTTTTTTTTTTTTTTNTTTTTTTTTTTTTTTTTTTGCCAAAGTAACTTTATTTAATCGATTCAACATGGAGCTGTAGGAAACATTAGTATTTGTCCACCAGGAAATATAGTCCCAGTAGAAAATAGCTCCAAGAAATGAAAATGACCCTGCCTTCTACAATCGTGCTTAAGTGTTAGCAGGCGAAACATTGAATTTTAAGGTGGATGTATCACCTGAACATTTGATTTTGAAAGATTAGGGAATCTGGAAAAATAACAGGAAAATTAAAATACAGTTTTACATTTTGGAAACTGGTTATCAGCTACTGTATGTAACATATGCGGGTTGTATATATTGGGCTCAAACATGCACGATCGCCTGTATTGTCCTTTAAATGAACTAATTTAATTCCTATGCATTCCCAAAATCAGCATTTCTGTTTTCTCTGTTGCATTGAGAAGTTTATAAATGTGGGTGTAGGTATGTATTTGTGTGTGTGTACCATCCTCCGCTAGTTTCTGCAGCTCCCTGAGCAAACCCTGATGTCTTTGTCCTTCATCAAGTTCATCTGCACAGAAAAACAAGACGCAATAACATTTCAGAACAAAAATGCACCAAAAGTAACATGTACTATACCAGGCATGCTTTTTTTCCTTTTCTTTTCTTTTTTTTTTTTTTTTNTTTTTTTTTTTTTTTGAGAGAGCACATTGTTAAAACTTACAACTTTATGTCCATACCATATGTAATATTGGCACAAGTCAACAGGTACTTTTAAAGTAAACAGAGGCAAGATTTGATTAGATCACATATAAATATGACACAATAAAACATGTAAAGTAATACTGATTATGGCAGTGACATTAAAATCCAAAAGAAAAGTTATTTGACATCAAACCTCAATGTAAAACCATAGCAACTCTGTTATTAGTACAGAAACCTCACAGTCACCACGTCAATTTGTCATATTTGTATTCTTAGAAAGAAAATGAAGAGTTCATTTGCAAAAATGAACTTTATTTTTATAAAGATGTTTTCATTGTGCATTCCAGATATCACCAAAACTGTACATTATTTGTGTTTAGTTAATTTATTTAGATTTTTATTTTTACCCCACTTCAAATTATTTGATATTACCAGAAAAGCACAATAAAGCAACATATTTTTTTTTTTTCAAATTTTTAAAAATGGAGTTATCTGTTTGTGCAAATGAACTCTTAAAATACTCTCTATGTACAACATGCTGCTTTCTTTTTAATGTATTTCAGTCCTGAATGAAATTAAACAAAAATCAATAGAAAACTTACAAACTTAAGTTAAACAAACCTAATTACTGGCGTGGGGGGGGGGGGGGNGGGGGGGGGGGGGGTTGCCCCCTCAAAGTTTAAATGGGAATGACACCCCTGCCTGCAAATATACTTCTTATATTTGTAAATATTGCTTACAATAGAATATACAATAAAATAATCCATCAACACACCAAAACAGATTAAAGGAAGGTAACTCTAAAAATGCAGTCTAAAACTGTAAAAATGTTCTTTAGCTTGCAATTTTATTGGGTGATTTTACTTGTGTGATGTTACTGCATTCTCTTTTATTTCATTTTTTTTTTTTTTTGCACCAGGACCTGAAGAAATGCACATTTCACTCCTTTACATTGCACAATGTGTTGCTACGACAATAAACCTTTTCAATTTCAATTCAATTACACGCTGCATTTCCATAATGAGGTTGAAACAGTGAGTCATACTGTTTGAAGAGGTTTTATCAGACGTGTTACCTGCTAGCTGTGGATCACAGCGGTGACGTGACCCGTCTCCACTCAGTGTCTCCTGAATAATACATTCAACCTGCAGGCACGACGCAACAAAAACACACACACACACACACACATGATGAGTGGATACGAAAATAAGAAATACATAGAAATCATGCTGTTTATTGTTTATTGGATCCCCACTAGCTTCCACAAATGCAGTTGCTAGTCTTCCTGGGGTCCCATCAGTACACAAAAATACATAAGAAACAAATAAATCAAACAGACATAATATATATAAATTAAACAAAGTACAACGTAACTTTAAAAACCATTAAACAGTTAATATACATCTCATTCAGCAATAAATACATAAAACTTCTGATAAAATAATATACAATGCTGTGTGATATAAGGACAAAAATGACTTGCTCTGACCTTTGCTTCGTTAAGAGGCGAGGTTGCTGGCCGGCATCCCACTGAGACACAAAACAAGAGGTAAATAAAGATTGCAAGGGAGAAAGAGCAGATGAAGAAATCAATATACAGTATTTTAGCATTTCTGCAGTTGCCTTGTATCCAGCAAACAAACACTGAACACCTGAAAACTGCACCACCAACTAGTGTGTGTGTTTGTGTGTGTGTTCTGTGTGTTCTGTGGTTTGTCCTGCATGGGTGCAATTACCGTTACCTTGGGAAAGCAATGCAGCAAAGAAGCTTACATGTCTCCTTTCTCTCTAGGAAGCAGATATCCCTGTAGGTTTGACCTCCTCCCACCTATAGTTTCCAGCCTGGGCTAGATCAGTAATCAATCCCTGCCTGACTGCACAGCATTACGTGTCTTCCTCACAGGAATACATCGAACAGAAAGGGACCAAAATATCAGGATAGATCCCAGTTAGCCTGGAAGGAAACTGGAGCAAGGAGCTTTGTTTTTAATATGCTGTATGTGGGGTTTAATTCCTGAACCTTCATATAGTTAGGAAATTAACTGAAGGTCATGTAGTTTTAAAAGTTTTGGTTAATTTAGAAAGGTTTACTGATTTCGGTATTCTGTCAAATTGGCACCAAATTGGATTAAATAAATCTAACCTGAATGAAGTATTCATATTCAGAAAGCGATGGAAATAATGTATTAAAGGGTATGCAGTTTGTGCTCATGATTTCAACAGTTTTCAAGCATTTTAGTTCATTTTATCTGTTTGTGTACTTGATATCAACCTGATCATATTGATGTTGTTGTGCTTTACTAGACACTCCTTAAAAACTGTTTATTTCTTTCAAACAAACTTAGGAAACCAGTGCTGACAAAAAGACTGATGCACACTATCAAGTAAATGTTTCACACAGAGACATCACAAGTATGTACAAGATATTTTTTAATAAACAGATTTGTTTTGTTTTTTTGTTTTTTTTGTGGCCTCAACCAACACAGATCAGGATCAATATGGCTAATTGATTTCAAGGCCACTGATAAAGCCCCACACATACAATGCCCACTGCTCCCCCCCCCCTNCCCCCCCCCTTCTCCTCTCTCTCTCTCTGTGTGTGTGTGTGTGTGTTCTCCACAATCTCTGCTGGGACACCATAATTAATGCTGGGATGTGGCAGTGCTTTTATTGGATTGTCCTGCTGCTCTTCAGTCCCTGGTCAATCAAACTCCAAACATAGAATGACTGGACAGATTCAACCCAAAAAAAAAAAAAAAAAAAAAAAAAAAAAGTGAGACTAGATCATATCTAAGAAGAAAATAATGCACCCGTTGGGACTTAAGTAGGATAACGGTATAATGAATTTATGATAACGTTTCTCTTATTTGGGTCACTTTTCATCTTCAGTGAATTCTGGTTCTGGTTTCTGGTTCTCTGATAAAATGCAGGATATGATTTTTCATTAGGGTGTCATGTAATAAATATATTGCAAAATACTATACTGCATGATATACTATACTGCATAATACTATAATTACATGCTACAAACTGCTATTTGTATTACTGCATCACAACGCCGTGCGTAACGCTGCGTTCTCATATAAACTAACCTTTCACGCGCATGTCTCGCGCACTTTCCTACGATATAACAACGCACACACAGCAGGCAATTTACATTAATTAAAGCAATTTTCACAGCAGCTCGCGCGTTTCTTGTCAGCGTATGCGCACATGCTGTTCCGCTCACCTACGCGCGGCTTTAATTCCTATTTAGGCTAAACAGGAGGATTGGTTTTGGGTCAGGATTTACGGTAGATAAGGGACAATATATTGCTGTAATATCCATCCAAATATAATATAGAGAAGAAAATAAACGGTTCAGCCGACAAAAACGGAATATAAGCGCAGGGGAAATTATGTAACGGTTTGGTTTAGCCTATTAGTCTAAACCCTGGAGGCTTTCGCCGGTAGGTTAGCACCCCTAGCCGAGCTTTATCACCGTAACGCTGTATTTTTCCTCTCTTTATACTAAGGCTGGTTTGTTAAGTCCCCGAATTTTTTATTTTTAAAAGCTCCTGCTAGCATGGAGGGTACAAATGTGTTTTCAAAATACAGTGAAATATGAGGCAGGACTATGATGTCGCTACTACCAGCAGGTGGATTCTCCAGTTTTTACAGCGTTTAATCATTCTGAGCACCTCCTTAATTACGGTAATGCATTCTTACCTCCGACAGCAGTCCAAAGAAAAACTGCAATTATCAGAATTCCCATAGGATCCACAAAGTCAGGCTACTGCAGGAGATAACCTTCAAATAACGGGATGCAGCTTCTTCACACACACACACACACACACACACACACACACACACACCCGCCGCGCGAGGTGGAGCCAAGCCGAGAGAGAGAGAGAGTGGTGTCAAATGACTGAGCAAGATCAATGCCCAAACCAGTGCCAGAAAGTGAAGGGGCCATCCTCCTGCACACTGTGTTAATGTATTTAAAGATCCTTATCTCTTAATCTTACACTATCTGGCACCTTTTTTTTAAATAAATAAATGGTTTCTCAAACTGGGGTTCAGGGCCCAGTTGGAGTCCTTGAGTAGAGCTCAAGTAAGTCCATAGTAAATTGAGCCAATAAGCCCAATATGGTGTTTGTACTGGGATGGTTACTAACATTTTTCAGTATACACTGATTGAAGCTTCTAAGGACTAAATTCTATCAGAACTCTAATATAAATTTATTTATTTATTTATTTTATGTTTTCACCTGCATCTATTTGTTTCTTCTGGTTGTTTACTAACAGGATTTCTCAAAAAGATAATTGATTTTGAAGACATGATGAGATGTGGCCAAAGGAAGAACCCATGGACTTTAGGTACTGATTTGGATTCAGGGGCAGATCCAGGAATTTTTTAATGATTTAACACGCAAAAAAATGACACCCCATCAATGTCAGTTTCTTCAGTAACAGTTATCCAACCTCAATGTAAGAAGCGTCATAAGTACACAGAAAAAACAGTTAAGTGTTGGTCAGAAAATAGTACTGCCCTTTACAAGCTTGCTTTGAATGTACAGACTGGGAAGTCTTTTATCAATCTTGCCCTGACATAAATGAACTGGCAGATACTATCTCTTCTTATATTTCATTCGGTGTAGACACCAATATTCCTTCTAAAAACATCACTGTTTTCTCCAACAACAAGCCCTGGGTCACAAAAGAGCTGAAAAACATTTTAAATAAGAAGAAACATATTTTCTATTCAGGAGATACTCAGGAGAAGAGAGCCATCTCTAGAGAGGTACGAAATGAAATAAGGAGGGCTAAAAGGGAGTGTAAGAACAATATGGAATACAAGTACAGTAGTGGTGATCTGCGAGCAGCATGGAAGGGCATCAAATCCATGTCCTCAGTCATTCAGAAGAATGATACTGACTCTAGACATCAAAATTGATGGAATATGTGATTATGATCTTCCTAACACCTTCAATAATTTCTATTCATGGTTTGAAAGGCATGACTTCAGTGAATGTATTTCTGTTATGAGGGAATCCTTGAATTCTGATCAGGACATTCGGATCAGTCAGGAATGTGTTGTGGATCTTTTAAAACATGTGGACATCAGGAAGGCTCCGGGTCCAGACCAGATCTGTGGGCGCACTTTAAGACACTGTGCTGATCAGCTTGGTGAGGTCCTCCATCACCTCTTTCAAAGATCTATGGACTGTAGTCAGATCCCATTAATCTGGAAAACTTCCTCCATTATACCGGTTCCAAAAATGACAAGGCCCACTAAACTAAATGGCACTAACATCATTAATTATGAAAATCTTTGAGAAAATCATTAAAAATATTGTTATGTCAACTGTTGGGGGAAATCTGGATCCTTTACAGTTTGCATATCAGGCAGGTAAAGGAGCTGAGGATGCAAAGTTATTTGTACTCAACAATATATAAGCACTTGGAGAGTGCCATGTCAAGTCCATATCAGACTTTTATTTGCAGATTTCTCTTCTGCTTTTAATACGATGCAGCCTCACCTTTTAGCTGAGAGGTTACTGCACGATTTTAATCTACCCCATCAGCTCATTCTATGGATTTTGGATTTTCTGATCAACAGAGAGCAGAGGGTTTTTGTGAATGGCTGCTTCTCAGATTCTAAACTTACTTGCACAGGTTCACCTCAAGGATGCGTCCTGTCACCCCTTCTTTTTATTCGGACAGCTGTAGGAGTAATATTGAAAGCTCTTATCTTGTGAAATTTTCAGATGACACTGTATTGCTCTCTCTTCTCCAAGATCCACAGTCAGACCAGGGGAAGGCTCTCTGTGATTTTGTTGGATGGTGTGATAACTTTCTAGACTTAAATGTGTCTAAAACAAGAGTTGATCATTGATTTTCGACGTAGTAAAGAGGAGGTGAAGGACAATGTCATACATGGTGACAGGGTAGAAACTGTAACATCATATAAGTACCTTGGTACAGTCTTTGATGATCAGCCAAAGTGGGATCACAACACAGATGAGATTATGAAGCAGGGGCAGCAGAGAATTCATCTTCTCCGTAAATTGAATTCTTTCTCTGTTAGCCCAGTTATTCTTTGCCGCTTTTATCAATCCTTTATTGAGAATGTGCTAACCTTTTCCTTTATTTGCTAGTTTTCCAGTCTGACATTAAGAGACAGAAACAGTCTGAACAGTCTGGTTATACTTTGTTCTAAGATCATCGGAGTGAATCAGAGAGATTTAAATTCTCTGTGCAATGAACAAATCAGAAAGAAAGCGACAATTGTTTTAAAAATGTCAGGGCACGTTCTTGCAGATGAGTTCTCTCTGCTGCCATCAGGATGCCGCTATGCTTTGCCAGTGTGCAAAACCAACAGATATTCCAAGTCTTTTGTTCCTTCTGCAATCCGTTTATTAAACGCTTGTAGTTAATTCTGGATCATTGATGGAATTAATTGATCTCTTGTACATTGGTTGTGTTTACATTCCTGTTCCTTATTTATTTCTTGTGCACGACTTGACTGATCCTTGCACTTGTAAGCGTATGTGACTGGAGTAATCTTTATTTTGCACTTCGATAGTATGCTGAATTTAATGTAATATTCCTTGGTGCTGTCCCACATCTAATTTTCAGATCGACTTTGTGTTACTGTGGTTGCTTTTTTAATTATTATTGTGAGTGTATTATTGTGCTTTGTGTTGTGTGAGCTGTTTTTGGAATTGCCCTTTGAGGGATAAATAAAGTGGATCGTATCATATCGTATCGTAAGAACCTAAAAAAAAAAAAAATATAAAACATTGTCTAGGGCTAGGCCAGTGACCATTCTAGTTTGATAAGTAAACCCAGAGAATTCTCTGATAATTCATAGGTTATTAACTAATATTTGTGAGGTCAATTTAGAGGATCATATCAGTGATCATGCATGTGTGAGCCTAATATTCAATTTACATACATGTAATTTTCATAGACAAGATGTGTATGCATTCAGGGTTTTTTTTAAGTTATGTAATTTTAGTATTTAAGCGCAATAAAAAGCACGAAGTGAACGCATGTCTCCACCGGGGAATATGGTCCCTAAAGAAGACCTGAAAAATTTAAACGACCGTGACTTAAGGCTGCGTAACTATTAGCAGGTGAAACACAGATTTTTAAGGTGGGTGTATCGCTTGAATATTTGATTTTGAAAGATTAAGAGATTTTGCAAAATATCAGGAAAGCTGAAATATGGTTTTATCCTTTGGGAAATGGTTGTCAGTAACGTAACATGTACAAAAATTGAATATATTATGCTCAAACATGCAAAATGGCTGGTATGGTCCTTTAAGCATCATCACCTCCTCTAGGTGTTGATTGTTTTTGCACATCAATTACTGATACTTTCTTACAGCTGGTAGTGTTACACACTTGAACATGCTAATATCTCCTCTGGGAACCATCAAGTATTTTCTATGGCATCATCAAGATCAGAACAGTGTGCGTGTGTGTGTGTATCCTTCACTGTCATTTCCTTTTAATATATGTGCAATGAGCACAGCATCTTAAGCAATAAGGGACAGTACAAAGAAATAAAAATTTGTTTTTATTAGTTCTTACCAGCTCTCATGATGTTTGCCACACACACTTCCAGTTTTATGCTTACAGTTTCATGGCATTTGACAAAGGATGTGATATAAATATATATTTACAATGACAAACCATAGATAGAAAGCCTTGGCTGAATTGAGGTCTGAACCATCTATCATAATTAATCCAAAAACTCAGCTAAGACTCATTTATTTATTCTAAGCACAATGAAGCTTGTTGATACCTTGTAAACTGATGTAAACCTAAAATGGACAAACATTAGGCAGAGTTAAAGGACCAAGATAAGTGTTAAAGGACCACAACAGCAATTTTGCATGTTTGAGCCCAATTATATACAATCCTCATACATGTTACATTACTAACAACCATTTCCCAAAATATACTACTTTAGTGATAAATTTCATAATTTTTTTCCTACCTTCCAGACTGCCGTTGGTTTCAGTTCATTCTGGTACGCTATTGAAATCAACTTGTTCATACTTGAAACGCTCTTGAGATACATAATCCATCACAGCAAGCAAGATGCCTGTTAGGTTTTTTGCCAAAGTAAATTTGTGCGCAAGTGTTAGAAGGCAAAACATTGAATTTTAAGGTGGGTGTATCACCTGAACATTTGATTTTGAAAGANGTTAGAAGGCAAAACATTGAATTTTAAGGTGGGTGTATCACCTGAACATTTGATTTTGAAAGATTACGGCATTTGAAAAATAACAGGAAATTGGAAATTGGTTGTCAGTATGTAACATATGTTGTATATATTGGGCTTGATCGATGCTTTATCGCTGGTATGGTCCTTTAACTGGCTCACACCTTTTGTGATGAGTGAGGAATGGTTTGTGTCACAGTACTAAACTTGTTTTTGTGTCATCGGGTCTTGGGAGCGGGCCTGGGCGGCTGGCTGGGTTGATTGGGTCCGATGTATTTAAGTGGAGTGTACTTTGGCTTCTCGATTACTTCTAGACCCAGATAAGGCTGCAGGGCTGGAGGCACGCACACGGTTCCTTCCTGTGGAGAGAGAGGGAGTGAAAGAAGGAAAGGAATAAGAGACAGGAAGGAATTAACATCATTAATCACACTCTGATGTTAAGGATTTTAAACAAAGTCATTAAATAAATGTCTAAAGAAATCAGATTCAGTTGGGTTTCAGCCAGCTTCACAGTGCCCTCCAATAAATAAAAGCAAAATGTTAAAGGACCATTCCACCCATTTTGCATGTTTGAGCCTAATATATTCAATTTTCATACACATAAGGTTACTGACAACCATTTCCCAAAGGATAAAACCGTATTTCAGCTTTCCTGGTATTTTGCAAAATCTCTTAATCTTTCAAAATCAAATATTTAAGCAATACACCCACCTTAAAAATCAATGTTTCACCTGCTAATAGTTCCGCACCTTATGAAGTCATGGTCAATAAACACAGATCTTCTTTTGGGACTATATTCCCCGGCGGAGACATACATTCACTCTGTGCTTTTTATTGTGCTTAAATGCTAAAATTACAAAACCAAAAAAAAAAAAAAAAAANTCAAGTATCAACAAGTTGATTTTAATAGCGTACTAGAATGAACTGAAACCAATGGCAGTCTGGAAGGTAGGAAAAAGGTTTAACTCACCGTTCTAGTAGTATCTTTGGGAAATGATTGTCAGTAACATTACGTGTATGAAAACTGAATATATTAGGCTCAAACATGCAAAATGGTGATGATGGTCCTTTAACACTTAATACAACCGAATCATGAGTGTGTTTTTTTTTTTTTTAAATACAGTCATGTGATTTTAGACCAGTCATGGTCTTAAATAGGCAATCAAGTGAAGGTGTTGGATCTAAGTGACATCATGTCATCGTCATCATCATCATCATCATCATCATCATCATTTTCTAATGAGATTTTCACATTATCATCATTTTCTGGTAGATTTTGATGTATTTTATAATTTTTCAGGACTTTTCCATAACTCCTGTATTAAAGTATTCAATGTTTAGGGATGTGTGGGACCTTTAATGAATGTGTGTTCTTATGTTGGTGTCTTACTTTGGTCTGATGGGTTTCAAGGATAGCGATGATGGTTCGGGGAATGGCGCATGCTGTGGCATTCACCTAGAGAAAAAAAACACACATGAACATAAACACACACATACACACACATCATGGAGGTGGAGTACAGCTGTAGATACACCGACGCTGGCCTTGCTGCAGTCTTACTGTGTGGGCGTACTGCAGGCTGCCGTCCTCTCTCTCATACAGGATGTTGAGGCGTCTGCTCTGGTAGTCGGTACAGTTGGACCCACTGGAAATCTAATATTCATAAAAAAAAAATTAAAAAAAACATCACAATTAGCAGCAACACACAACTGGTCCTGTAGAGATCAATGTTACCAAAAACCAAACTATTCACCTAGAAATTATATTTCAGTCATTTTCTTCCCCATTTCCCCAGGAACAGCATTGGACTGTGCAGCAATTATGGCTTAGTGACCAGTCAAAAGTGTAGGTCATGTGACTTTTTGCCATACACATACATTGCATAAGAACTGGTTGTAAAACTATGAAGAAAAGCTCCTGAGGCTCAGACATGGGCACTCACAGTAGGAAGAGTAATGAGGAAGAGGAGCAAACTTTTCCAGTGTATGTGCTGGGTGAGCAGTTTTTGCTGGAATGGATGAGCTGCCATGTTTGGATTCCTCATTAATTATTTGATGATGCTTCTTCCTCCATGTCAGTCAAAACGCTGCCTAATCACAAAAAGCTAGCCCGTGTATTTCCATGTCAGCAGTATTATTTCTTAAAACTGCTTGTGCCTGTGCTCGGAAGGGAAACAACAGATTTTTATCATTTCTAGATTTTACTTGCTGACATGTGACAGCGTTATCAGCCCTTCATGCTGTTAACACTCACATACTTTTTAAACTTAATTACACCTTTTCCCAGGACTGTGTGGGTGTGTTCGCTGTGCTTGATAGACATCTCCTGACTCTCCCATTAATTTTGTTGCGCCTGCTGGAACAATTTACTTGTTTGATTCTTTCATGTGTAGAAGTTTAAAGAATCATACTGGTGGTTTTGCATGTTTTGTATGTTTGGGCCCAGTATATACATATACATTACATTAATGCCAACCATTTCCCAAAACATGCTACTGGAGAGTGGTAAATATTAGAAATTTCTTTCTTACCTTCCAAACAGCTATAAAAATCAACTTGTAAAGACTTGAGATGTGCTTCAGATAAGAATCCATCACAGTGAACACGTCTATTAAACTTTCACGTCAAAGTAACTTTATTCAACTGATCAAACACAGGAGCTGCATGGAAGACGACATATGTCTCCGCCAGGCAATATAGTCCCAGGAGAAGACGGCTTTTAAACAGAAATTAATATTACCGTGCTGTATGTTTCATGCAGATTAGGGGATTTGGCAAAATAACAAGAAAACTAAAATATGGTTTTATGTTTTGGAAAATGATTGTCAGTATTTAACGTGAATGTGAAGTATGAGCTTTATGGAGAAAGGCAAAAACCCTCCTACATGATCTTTGAAGTTGCAAAATGATAATCATATTTAACTTCAAACAGTTTGTAGAAAGGAGATGAGATTAAGAAGACCATGTTGTGTTTGGAACACAAACAACAACTACAATGTGAGTGAGTCACTGTTTGCTCAAGGCATGTTTGTATGTATGTTTGTGTTTGCGTGTCTGTTCACGTTTGTGTGTCTGTTCATGTTTGTGGGTCTGCCTCTAACCCCTGCATTTATAACCTGGCTAAGGAGTGTGAGGCAGCAAAGTCCAGGTAACAGTCAGACTGTGGGACTGACCTCTCCATAGCTGTTCCGACCAGGCATCCAGGCTTCAATATCATACTTCCTGTATGCTGGAAGGCCTAGTTCCTGAGTTGGCATGTCTAACACTCTGAGGGAAAACACACACAAATACAACTTTGACCTGAAATTCAAGATGTATAATAGAGCAGTAACATTCAGGTTTGATATATGATTGTGAATATTGTGAATGATTGTACAGGTATTGATTGTTCATGGTGAGACTCACATTGTGCACTCTAATGAAAGAGTATCTATTATTATTAGTGTGTGTGTGTGTGTGTGTGTGTGTGTGTGTGGACTGACCTGTAGTGAAGCTCCAATGAAGAGAAAATCTCTTTTTGGAGAGAGATGAACTCCTGCAGGAGTTGAGAGCTTTCTTCTCCCGTCTCATCTGCCGTCACTCCAAACATCTCTACCTGGATGGATGACGGAGGGACGGATAGAGACACACACACACACACACACACACAGACACTGATTACAGAGATCACTATCACTTATAGCTACAAATTTAACATATTTGATACAGAATCGGTACAGAACCTATATCATATGCATGATCTGAATTCAAAGTGCCACATTAGGAAAATTCTGATTTATTCTAGAATTCCCGTAGTTTTCATACTAAATGTTCTCATGACAATCCATTTCCTGTATACTGTGAATTCATATATCAATTTAAAGGACCATACCGGTGATTTTGGCTCGATGCTTGAGCCAAACAATACAAGCTGCATATATATTACATTACTAACATCCGTACCAAAATATAAACCAAAATACAAAACTGTATTTTAGTTTTCCTGTTATTTTGCCAAATCCCCTAATCTTTCAAAATCAAATGTTCAGCNAAAACTGTATTTTAGTTTTCCTGTTATTTTGCCAAATCCCCTAATCTTTCAAAATCAAATGTTCAGCTGATACACCCAACTTAAAATTCAGTGTTTTGCCTGCTAACATCTACGCTCGATTGTAGATGGCAAGATAGTTTTAATTTCTCTGTAAAATAAGTCTTCTCCTAGGATTATTTTTCCAAGAGACAGACATTGATTTTTGTGTAGGTCTGCATTGGATCTGTTAAATTAAGTAACTTTGCCAAAAAATTTATCGAACATCATGTTCGGTGATGGATTACTTATCTCAGCATGTTTCACACCTCTACAAGTTGATTTTAAGAGTGCACTGGAATGAACTGAAACAGTCTGGAAGGTAGGGAAAATAACTGTAAAATTTACTGCTCCAGTAGCATGTTTAGGAAAATGGTTGGCAGTAATGTAACATGTATGCTGTTGTATTTATTGGGCTCCAACATGAGAAGTCATCAGTATGCTCCTTTAAGATAAAACTTCTACATATCTCTCAGAGTTGTTTTTTTCTGACTACCTTGTTGAAGTGATGAACTCTGTAGAGGCCCCACGTCTCTCTGCCCGTGTCTGTCTCTGCTCTGTAACATGTGCTGCTGCACACTGTCCTGCATCAGGAGATGACATGATGCCACATTACACACACTTTCATCCATATCAAACACCATCTGAAGCTGGTGAGGAGAGCAAGCTGCTTCTAACCTGACGGGCAGGTCCTTCCAGTTTACCGCATGGTCCATGAAATAGCCTGGGGGAAAAAAAAATACAAATGGAGGCATATCAGATATCTACTTAAATTCTAAAATAGATTCTGCGGTTTTCAGCGCTGGTCGAGTCAAATCTATTTTGAAACACCTGATCGCTATAACTGCAGCCACTGAGAATACCCATGCTGCATCCACACACACACACACACACACACACACTATACCAGGGGTACTCANAGAATACCCATGCTGCATCCACACACACACACACACACACACACACTATACCAGGGGTACTCAAATACAAATCTTAAATGTCCACAAAGAAAATTTACAACAAGACAAAGGTCTGTTTATTAAGTCGCCAGAACCCCCCCTCTGCTGTCAACTCTCAATTTGCATTGTCAACTCTCAAAGAGCCCAATGCTGTGTCAAACCATCGTTGTCATGGAGATGATGGGACGCTGAATGTGAATGGACCAAACTAAAGCACAGCAGACATTCTCACACAGACAGTGGAGCAGTCCAACATTTGGAGCCCTGCTTGCAGTAGAGAAAGTGCAGAATTTTGACTCGTTGCGTTGCAGTGACGTCTCGCAGATAAAACAAATAATACATATGAAAAGTAGAATTTCCTCAGAGTCCAGAGACAGTTGTAATTCGGTCCAGATCCAGGCTAGAGTCTAGATTTTGAAGATGATTACGCTATACGATCCACAGGTTCTGTGTGTACTACAGTATGTAGAGTTTAGTCTCTGTGTTGGTGCTACTTATCAGGATGCATTCAGTACATTTATGTGCATGTTAAATCTTCAGTTCTGCTCTGATAAAAGCAATAAAAGCAATAACCTATTTTTTTGTTTTTTGCAAACATCACATAAACAGCATAATCAGATTGAAATCTGATTAAAACGATATTGGTGGAATAACAGACCTAGATTAAGCGATTATAAATTGATTTACTCAAGCATGCTAATCCTGTAGCTTACAATTGGCATAAGCATTCAGTATGCATTTCCTCATCTGGCACCCTTCCTCTCATAAGCAACAAGTCAGATATATTTAGCAAATGGCAGAATCCTATTAAATCCATCCATATATACTGTACTACACCTAACCCTGTAGTTTTTGTTTTAATCACAGTACAATATGCATTCAAATGTGCTGACTTTGAATCGCAAGAAAATAAATGTCACTGATTCCAGCAGGTGTTTTTTTTGTTCCAAAGCAGAATTTGGGCTAGAAAGTGAGACAGCAAAAAAGCTTAGCTGGCAAGAAAATCTCTGAGCAACAACAATCAAGGTCATTTCATGCAAAAGCAAAATGAAAACCTCCGTTTGATTCTAACATATTGATACAGATCATTAAAATTAGTGAAAAATGGAGATTTACCTGCTATCCCAACCTCTCCAGTCCCAGCCAGGTTAAGGTTGGGGAAGCGGGCTGGGTCAAGTGCATAGACCTGAGAACGATGGGCGTTGGGCTGCATCCCACAGCCCTCCTAGAGGTGGAGGAGACCAAAAAANAAAAAAAAAAAAAAAGAATTTGCATCATCACGAGGACTGAAAAGGATTTATGCTACAGCAGGACGCTTAATCAGTACAGAACCTATATCATATGCATGCTATTTAATCATATAACATTCAATAGTTTCACCAAATTTATTCAGCAGATGAAATTCATTTCCACAGAATTTGTCTTAAGTCTGCGTCCTAACAGTGGACTGCAGCAAACAGTCCAGCATTTATATTAGAGACTGAAATGTACATTACATGGCACAGTGGCTTTTCTTGTTTGTCTTAATTTGATTGGTGCTTTTTTTCAGATATTAAACTTTGTGATCTCACTGATTTCAAAATATTGATTATTATGATATTATGATGACAAAAATTTTGCATTGCAAGGTATGGCACAAATAAGTGAGTCAAAATGGAGTCAACTGATTCTGCTACTCACAAACACTGCCCCCTTCAGCATGTCAGGTACGACCATGGGAATGAAGCCCTGCAGAAGTCAAAAAAGTTAACACGGGCTGAAATCTCAGTAAAAACTCATTCACGCAGACTTTATTTCTAATTTTGAGACAGAGACTTACCCGCTGTTGCAGTTTGTCAAGAGCAAAGTTTTGGAGGGCGGTCTGAAGTCTGGCTCCTGTTCCCCTCAGGTAGTACGACCTGTGTCCTGACACGTGAGCTAGATGTCTGTGGGACAGACAGAGGAGCAAACTATCATACAAGAATAAAGGGAGGATAACAGTACTAAAACACTATTAAAGAAAACACAATATTGGATAGACTGTACAATGTAACCCTTGTAATGTCATAAATAACCCTTGTAATGTAACAATGTCCTTGAGTGCACAGTGACTTCTACAGCTACACAGGCTCTTCACATGCTGAATAGCACTTCTTGTGGCCAACAAACTGAATTTTATGTGTAAAATCTGTGGAGTCCCCTGTTTAAAGGACCATACCGGCGATAGTGCGTGCAAGTTTGATCCCAATATATTCAATCCACTTACATGTTATGTGACTGACCACCATACTCCAAAACATGCAAACTCACCGGTATGGGCCTTTTAATACAGAACCATTCCAAACAAATTATATCGGGCTGATGCTTCAAAATTACTTCTTGTACTATGATTTTAATTCATGGTTAACTCTATTCTGCTTTATGGACAACAGATGTTTGAGATGAATGTGTGCCCACCTTTGGTTTTTGTGTGTACAGAGAGATAATCAGTTTATTATTAACAGTCTCTCTGTTATCAACTAATGAATATTATATTACCATACTCATAAATATTAATTGCTACAAGCCACTGCTATAATTGAGTTTCTTGTCTTCTAATCTGTGCATTGTTTCTCTTTTATATGACCAAGAGCTTAGTGGAAGGCTATGCAGACGGTGCAGAAAGTGGAATACCAAGAGGAGGAAAACTGAAAAAAAAAAAACAGCATCATTCTCACCTCTGCCTGATGAGTCCCAGCTCCTCCCCCAGTTCTACATGGCCTCTTGGTTTGAAGTCAAATACTGTAGCAAAAAAGGACAAAGCAGGTTGTTGGACTTGTACTTCTAAACTTATGAAAGTCTATTCATCCATACTTTATTAAAGACAGAGAACACTCTGATCACCTGACTTCTGTCCAACCAGCTCCACAACCCTCGCCTGGCTCTCATCTCCAACTGGCTAAAGAAAAAAAAAAAAGGAACTTTAGGAAACTTTGAAATACACTTACTGGGACACACGACACAACAAAGCTCTCGCCAGTTGCCCTGGAAACAGAGCACGTCCTCACCACATCAGGGTGTGTGGTGTTGGGCAGTCTGAGCGCTCGGCCATAATGCTCTTCTTCCAGCTCAGTTTCTTTGGGGTAGAGTTGGTTCAGTCTGTTGCGGATCTCTCGACCTTTGTGCCGTGCCTGGTTGAACTCTGGAAGCTGCAGGATGAACAACAAAGAATCAGTAAGAGTCCCGATTCTGATCTACTTCTATGACTACTGACCGATTTAATAACAAAGTAATAGCAGATCAAGTTTAACTTACGTTGGCGAGGGCCTTCTTGTCATGCTCGTCCTGTGAGAATGAAATTACGGACATATTAACAATATGGATGCAGGTTCATACTCTCACTGTTTGTTAACAGGCCTTCACACACCTTTCAGTTAGGAGTTTGATAGGTTAAAGGACCATACCAGTGATTTCACATGTTTGAGTGAAATTAATATTACCCACATACACGTTACTGACAACCATTTTCCAAAACATAAAACTGTATTTTAGTTTTGCTGTTATTTTGCCAAATCCCCTAATCTTCNAACCATTTTCCAAAACATAAAACTGTATTTTAGTTTTGCTGTTATTTTGCCAAATCCCCTAATCTTCAAACATTCAGGTGATACACCCACCTTAAAATTGAATGTTTTGCCTCTAACATGTCCCCATGAATGTCGAAGAGATGGTTGTTTTAATTTCTCTGTAAAAGTCCCTGTTCTGGGACTATGTTCCCTGGCAGAAACATATATCTTCGTCTGAGTACTCCATGCTGGATCAGTTAAGTTCATTCATTAAGTTACTTTGACAAAAAAAAAAAAATGCTATGTTCACTGTGACGATTATTTGTCTGAAGCACGTTTCAAGTCTACACAAGTTGATTTTTATAGGGTACTGGAATGAATTGAAATCAAAAGCATTTTGGCAGGTAACAAAAAATTCTAAAATGTAAATGTCCAGCAATATCTTTTGGAAAATGGCTGGCAGTAAAGTAATGTGAATGTTGGTTGTACATATATTGGGCACAAGCATGCAAAATCACCGGTATGCTCCTTTAAGAAAACCCCAAGCAAAAAGGGAAATTTTGGTTGGATAGTTAAAAATAGAGTTTTTATAGTATTCTGCATTTATAAATTCTATTACTTCACAACAACAATCATTCATAATTTTCTGAAAACTGTGTAGTCTCTTTAAGAAAAATATTTTTTAAACCATGATGGTTGGTACTGCCACCAAATATGGCATGGTGCTTCTTCACACAAATGTGGTAATTTACAGGTTCTATTTATGAGGCTATTTTATTACCTATGAAGTAAATGAATAGATGTGCATGCTTATAGCTTATTTACTGCAGGGCTTCAGTTATACTCATTACCACCTAGGATTGTTATGTTTTTCCATAATTTGCTTTGTCGTTGTGAAAAAATACTATGAAACAGTGTACTATGGTTTTTGTACAGTTATTTTTCTTTCTAGAGAACAAGACTAGTTGCTGATGTTTTCCTCCAACTAAGTAGTACAAAATCTAAAATCCAATTGTAAAAGTAAAGCATTTTGTGATACATACTAATATTTAGCATCCGGCTGTACTCTTAAATGTGTTGTGAGTAAGTAAAAGGGTAATGCAGTATAATGACCTTCAACCTTTACTGACCACTAACGCTCTAACTGTGTCACTGATGTTTTTCTTCTGCTCTTCCAACTCACAGATCTCCTTCCTCACTGCTTGGAGCTGCTGCCACACAAAGACCTATAGTGTGCAAACACACACACACACACACACACAGAGAGAGAGAGAGAGAGAGAGAGAATACCATCAATACAAAAGTCATATTGATACATCAATTAATAGACTGACATGTTTTAAGTTTAACCCAAAACAATTATAATAACTGAGTATTTTTTTTTCAGTCATTTATCAAAAATAAAAGTAAACTTCCAAGCATTTGCTGGTTACAACTTCTCAATATGAGAAGATAGTTGCAGTCCTAGAGAACATTAATAAAGTAGTAAATGGATTGTTCCAACAGTAGGCCGTTTCGCACATATATAAGCAGCCAAAGTCTAAATACATTTATTTTTTTAATGGATCATGCAGATAGTTACTGCCTGTGTTTTGGTGGGAATATGACAGCTTCTGAATGCTTGCTGCTGCGTTATATGCGTTCATAACTGAAGTCAGTATTTAATGTGTTGTGATGTTCCGTGTGTAGTTGTTGACAACGGCTCAGCACAGTCTGTAAACGCTAGGAAACTACTTTTGAGAGGACTTACAGTAATGCTGATTTCAGAGGTATTAACATGAAATTGAATAATCCATTTAAAATTCTTACGATCTTCGTGACATCGTCCCCACGCAGCTCGCCCTTCCTGCGCTCTACATTGGCTATGACTTTGTCCGTCTCCTCACACACGAGTCTCATGTCCAGCTCAGGTTTGTCACTGTAGCCTTCACGGACATGCTCGAACAAACTGCTCCGGACGCCGTGACAAAAGCGCTGCGGAATGATTATGACTGTCCTCTGCCTTACACACCGTCTGGATACCGGTTTGAAAGCGGTCAGTGCTGGGCTGACAGCCCTTGCAACCATGCCCATGCACGTCGCCATATTTGTCTTTTGGTGATGTTGCGTTTAATTGAAATGGGAAAAACAGCACTTTATCTTTAAGGACATCCTTTTCACATTGACTTTATTGGGTTACGTTCCACGTTTAATAATACTCGTATAGCTGGTAAATTACTGCTCAATACTTGAACGGTTTGAAAGCGCAGGATGATCGAGTATAATAATAATATAGGTATTTTCAATTCTAGCAATTATTGAAGACCACTTTCTCAGAATCCCGTACGTTCACTGAATACTCCATGAATCGTCATGAATGCGGAAATTTGTTCGAAAGACGGAAGTAGTGTCAAAATGAAACATAAAAATTTTGTCTATTAATATTATTTTAAACAATATGAAATACTTTTGTACAGCTGAAGGTGACGTGAGAGAAAATGAGACATTTTATTTTTTTTTCGACTGTACGAAAACCAACGTGCTCCAAAACAATCGTCACGAGCCAAAGGTCAACCAATCAGAGGAGAGGAAGTTTTACGTTGCGGTAATCCGGTTCAGACATGACAAGTGCGGCCGCTGGAAGCAGAGCTCAGTCCTCTGTGCCCTGTATACCTTAAAATTTACACTGTTTAATGTCTCCTATCAGCGCTGAGTCTGTGTAGCTTGTGCCATGGTGGACTAATGTGTGGTAGAAGCATTCGTTCAAGCGGAGGTCCTTCCTTTGTAAGCTAGTTTGTTCGGTCAGTGAGTGGTGGTGCTGTGCATGGGGCTGGATGAGCAGCGAGTAGCCAGACTCGACTCACCACAGGCCGGACGAGACTTTCCGTGGAACCCGGAGGACAGACACTCACATGGGAGCTACAAAAACCTCCGCAAGCTTCTGGTAATAAACGGGTTACTTAGATACACTTAACCCACTCCACACTGCCTTACCAATTCCTGTGAAAGTGAGACCCAACAAGCCTTCAAGGTGGAAACGAGAAGGAGAGCAAAGGTAATGTTAGCTAAAATGTCAATATCTGACTCTTGAGCTTGGCCCTGCAGTAGCACTACTGTCATTTGTTAAAAAAGATCTTATAAACGTTCTGTTGCTGATATAGACGAACATAGAAAGGCTATCGAGGGGATACCTTTGTAGCTAACAAGAATTACATAGATGTAAAAAGAAAAGGAAAAAAAGCTGGCTCTGCAATAATCATAAGATATAAGGAGTCGCTGAGATTAACAAGATCTGAAAGCTTCTCTTTAGACTGCATACTTCTGAGACCGTTTATTTCCACACAAAACTAACTGACAAAACAGACTGGTTGTCCCAACAACCACACTAACTGTCCCTAACTGACATAAGACTAACTATCACCATTCCAGCAACTGGACTAACGGTCCCTAACTGACATTACAAAGAGGGTGAATTATGTATGAGTCCCAGTGGTGACTGCCACAAGATGGTGGTTCTCAAAGTGTGAGGCGGCCCTCCCTGGGGGGCACAGTGACATACCAGAGTTGACTTGAATGTCTGCACATTGCACAACAGAAATTATTGAACAAATGATGAAAGAAAACATAGTTCTTGCTCTTGATATTATTTCAATAAAATAAAGATAATGGCCTGTTTTGTTTCCAATTCCCCTAATATTAATGTTACAGAGGGCATGACATAAAAAGTTTAAAGAACCACTGGCATAAGATATCATGGACTTTGGTTAGGAGTTATCTGGGTGATATCTGTGATAAATAAGAGTAGTATAATACTCACGTGTATGACCTCAGATCATAAAGATTTAACTGTGCTTCTCTAACCTAAGTATGAATGATTATATACCTCAGATGAATGCTGTGCGGGGGGGCACAGTCACCTGGCGTCCCCAGCCATGGCAGGATGGGGACGGAGGAGGAGGGGAGCCTCTGTCCGACAGCGACTCAGAGGAGGAGGACTTCCCTGATGACAGCACCACCCCACTGGGAGACTACGTTACCCATGGTGAGACAGAAAAAAGACAGGGTAGAGAGGGATTGACTAGTCC
This sequence comes from Lucifuga dentata, assembly GCA_014773175.1. Taxonomy (NCBI): domain Eukaryota; kingdom Metazoa; phylum Chordata; class Actinopteri; order Ophidiiformes; family Bythitidae; genus Lucifuga; species Lucifuga dentata. Next base: position 29,410 of record VXCM01004958.1, read on the forward strand.
TGTTAGTTGGGTTTGTAGCATTCATTGTCTGCCATATCTTTCTTTTTTTAACTGCCAACCTTATTTTATCCTCTCTCCTTCCTCTTTTTCTTCTTCATATTCTTGCATGTTTTAGGACTGAAGCAGCTCTTGGATGCTCAGCAGTTGTGTGATGTTACTTTGCTTGTGGAGGGAAAGAAGTTCATGTGTCACAGGTATGGCTGCCATTTTTCCCTAAAGGAATATGATGAGGGATTCCTTTTGTATCTCATACCAACCATGGTAAAACAAAAAACAAATAATAATAAATGCATAGAGGTCTCTTGTTCTGAAATTAAGCAGAAACTTTGATACAGCAAGAAAAGTTTTACATGTTGGGTTGGAACTTATTTGCTTCCATTGTCTGTTAATCTGTAGATATACAGTATATAATCTGTAGACGTGTTTTTCAGTTCATTGAGAAATAATTTAGTAAGACAGAAATCAAAAAGATCATTACATTGGTAAAATTGTGACCACCAATTATTTGATATGTTTGAATGACTTCAATGATTAATCTATTTTCAAAGTCCTCATCTGTTCATTTTCTGCAGTTGAATAATTTAATAATAATTAAATAATTATTATTAATTAATAATAATAATTTAATAATTGTTCCAGTACAAATTACAGCACATATTGCAGGTTCTCTAACATGGTGAAACCAGCACAGAGAGAAGGAGAAAGAGAAAGAAGAAAAGAGGATTATAATGTCATATCTCATAAATTTGCTGTTATACAGGGCCTGTTCTGTTCCTCTTGAAAGGTTTTTCAGATTTTGTTTTATAACAAAGAGGCCCAGTTGGGTGGAAAGATTTTCTATTGGTATGGCAGCAATCTCTTGTCAAAACTAAGCATAGTAATATTGGAATTTTTTCCCGCAGGTGTTATGAGTTTTCATCCACAGAGGCAGTTGTCTCCTTAATTCCTCCTTCTGTCCTTCCAATGTTTTCTCCCTTTAACTCAGAGTCCTCTTGGCAGCCGTGAGCCCGTATTTCCGAGCCATGTTCACCAGCCCTCTGGTGGAGTCTCGCCTCACCGAGATCCGACTGGAGGAAGTGACGCCGTCTGTCATGGAGACCGTCATTCAGTTTGTTTACACCGGTGAGGCGGGGCTCTCTCTGGACACCGCTGAGGATCTGTTTGTAGCTGCCAACCGGCTNCACCGGTGAGGCGGGGCTCTCTCTGGACACCGCTGAGGATCTGTTTGTAGCTGCCAACCGGCTTCAAGTCATGCCTCTTCAAGACCTCTGTTCCAGGTAGATGTTTTATGAATAACAGATAATAATATTTGTGGCATCATGTGTGAGACTGTGTTTTCCAATTAGACAGATTTCATTTTCGCTCGATATAAGGCTTTGCTGGCACAGTAATGCTTTGGATTTTAACATCTCATTAACTCCATTCTGTTCCTTTCTTTTCTCTTTCTGTCTATCTTTCTCTCTTTCCCTACTGTTTTTGTCATTATGTCTCCAGGTTTCTGTTTGAGCACCTTTCGGGGGATAACTGTTTGGGAATGTACTCTCTGGCTCGCTCTCATCATGACCAGCTGCTGCTGCGCGCCTCCTTAAGGCTGGTAGCCCAGCATTTCCCTCGAGTGGCCCGACAAAAAGACTTCCTCTTGCTTGACCATGGCACCTTAGGGAGTCTCCTGAGTTCCGACCGCCTGGGGGTGGACTCTGAGGCGGAGGTCTATGACGCAGCGCGCCGCTGGGCAGAGCACCAACCCTTGGATCGCTACGCCCACATGCCAGCGCTGCTTCATCACCTGCGGCCAGGGCTGCTGTCCCAGGAGGAGAGCCGAAGACTGAGCCAGGAGTTGGGGCCCGCTGCAGCCGGCGAGGGCCTCGGGGGCCCTCTTAGACCACGGGAGGGCATGTTTGAGAAAAAGATAGTCTGCGTAGACCTGACACCTCGGGAAGATGAGAATTTTGCTTCAAGAGACTACACAGTTGACTGCTTTGATCCCCGGACAGGGAAGTGGGAGAAGCTGGCAGCACTGGGGTCGCTGGTTAGTCCCGGCTGCACGGCTGTAGGTGACAGGTTGTTTGTGGCTGGTGGAATCCTACGGACAGGTTCTGTGTCAGCAGCGGTGCATGAATACGACGCTGTGTTGGACCGCTGGACAGAACGGCCCTCCATGGTCCAGCCCAGGGCTATGCTAGGCCTGCTAGGCTGTGGAGAGTCACTCTATGCCTTGGGTGGCAGCAACCGCTCTGCCCTGCTGGACTCCAGCGAGACCCTGGAGCTGGCTACCCTACAGTGGGCCCCGGGGCCTCGACTGCCGCTGCCTCTGCGCGCCTTTGCCTGCGCGGCCCTACGTGGGCGACTCTATCTACTGNCCTCGACTGCCGCTGCCTCTGCGCGCCTTTGCCTGCGCGGCCCTACGTGGGCGACTCTATCTACTGGGTGGAACCACACTAGAACAGAACCGGGCCGTAGTCCATTCAGGGGTGCTTATTTATCACACTGTAACAAACTGTTGGACACGTGTGGCGCTGGACTCCGGTGCCACCTGTCTCGCTGGAGGAGTAGCGGTGCGAGGAGGCGTTTGTGCCATCGGGGGATACATGAGGGACACCACGAAATTCCTGGATGGAAACTACACCAACCTGGAGACTTTAGATGCAACAGGGCGCGTGCTGTTTTTTAGGGAGGGTAGGGGGTCCGGAGTAGAGAGGGAAGTGACTGGGGGAGGGGTGCTGGTTACCGCTGAGCAGCGGGGAGGTGCAGGCGGTGGGAGCGACCGAGCCCCGAGCCCTGTGGTTTTTCCCGGGCTACCGCGGCGCATCGCAGCCGGGGGTGTCGCCAGGTGGAAACGAAGGATTTACGTGCTCGGTGGGGAGAACGGCTCGCGGTTTTATGACAGCGTGTACTGCTGGAAACCCGGGTGGCGCAGCTGGGTCCAGAGACGCGAGAAACTCCCTGGAGATACCGGAGGGGTGAGCCAGTTCGGGTGCACGACTCTTAAGTTCCCCAAGAAACACATCTTGTCCAGACTGAGAATAGCCAAAGAAAACTGCAAGAAGGCTGGTGACTAACACGACAGAGAACCAGCACGACTGAAACGCAGGTACCCACCAATGTGATAAGAGTTCCAGGCTAAGTTTGATTTAGCCGGAAAACGCAGCTTCTCATTCATCTCATAAATTATTGATTTTTTTTTTTTTTTTTTTNTTTTTTTTTTTTTTTTTTTTAACTAGATGAAGTCATAAGAAAAAATGGCCATTTCATACAATCTTATAGCAACCATAGTAACCTGCAAAAGACTCAATGCAGGTAGGTTGTGTGAAATCAATCATACAGATAGTCATATGTATGGTGGTCAGACAGGAAGTGGGGCCAAAACTAGATAAAAGCCAGTCGTGTACCTGAACATCACCAAATCTACTACAGCAGGAAAGAAAAAAAGGAACTTGTCATTATTCATGCTGATGAAAATTAGTGTTATTTTCCACTTAATTTGATTAAACTTTCAGTCAGACAACTTCACTCAGAGCACACAACAGAAACAATGGTGGCGGAGGATAAGTCATCTCATTGTATGCTTTACACCCGAGTCACGTTCAAAACATAGAATACCATGAAATGAAAACGGCAGTGCTGAACATTTTAGTGCAAAGTGTTGGCACAAGCTGCTATTGTGAACAGATACATGCTACATCATGCCAGATACACGCTGCATCACACCGGATACACGTTACATCATGCTGCATACACACTACATCACACCGGATACACGCTACATCCCGCTGGATGCACGTTACATCACGCTGGATACACGCTACATCACGCCAGATATACTCTACATCAAGCTGGATACATACTTCATCACACCAGATACACGCTACATCATCACGCCAGCTACACCAGAAAGCTAATGTGGCCTTATCAGCGTCTTCTCCTCTTCTTTCTTTCCTTTTCCACATAACACCCCCACATTAAGTAGAGGGGAAGCATCTGCGACTCACTGTTTAAAGCTTGTCTTAGCCAAAACCGAGCCACCTCTCACCTCAGGTAAAGTCCTTACTGTCACCGATGTTTCGGGCATCAGCCTTACTTGCATGACGGCAGGAATACTTGGTGCAGTTATGGATAACCACCCCTTAAGCCAGGAGGTGAACATGGTTCATTCTTGCACATTCATCTCCAAAGCGTCAGGAGAGTTCGACCACACTCATCCCAACATGGCCCAGGTGCTGCTGTACTGTTCATCGAACTATAAAGACAGTCTGTCTGTCCGTCTGTCTGTGGCACCGATATTTCTAGAACCCGGCACTGTATGAAATTGAAATTCAGCAGGTATAATGCTCAGAACCCAAGGATGTGCAGTGTCACATGTGAAGTTGTTTGGATGAGCGGTTCTCGAATTGAGCTGTGCCGGTAAAAAGTANGTGTCACATGTGAAGTTGTTTGGATGAGCGGTTCTCGAATTGAGCTGTGCCGGTAAAAAGTAGTCCTTGTGGCAGGATACGGTCCGGGCGTGGCGGCATATGCTCTACTCCAGAGCCACTTATGGCAGGCTACGGCGCACACCATGAAGTCCGGCCCAGTCTGAACAGGCACGTTTTCAATAGCCACTGCAAACAAAGCTAGCTCACAAGGATGTGCAGAACAAAATTATGGCAGGCTGCGTCATCATCAAGTCTGGCACATTCTGAACAGGCATGTTTTGAATGGTCACTGCACTAGTCAGTTTTAAAATCCTGAAGCAGAGAGCAGGACTGCAGTATATCTCACTGTATTGTAATGCAGACAAAAGATTCGCCTCTTCAAAAATCATCTGTACTGATGGAAACATCTTACTTTAAAAACTTACTTTAGTGTATCATCCAATGCAGCATGTTACACAGATTTGGTAAACTGGTGGTGAAAATTGTCTTATGTGTTTGTCTGTGCGTTTTTTGTTTTTTGTTTTTTATTGGAAAGTTTATTTACCACAACAGTTGTTTTATTGATTTTTTTTTTAAATTTTTTTTATAAAAATGACAGTTCCCAAGAGAAAGTGCAGGCATGCTGAATAAAAGGGGATGAGAGCAATTCATCGCACCCCGCCATTGTGTGTTTTGTACGCTCTGATGAAGGTCACACCTAATGCTGAATCATATCTAAAACTAATCATTATCCAGGATTCCACTACCAATATGTATTACATCACCGGCTTATTAAATAGAGTTGTTTAATCTAAAACAGTCCCATACAATATATGTTTCATTCAAGCGTTTACATAGACAAGAGGGGAAGGATGTAAGGCTGGATTTACACGACCACACACATGCGACCTGATTCTGAATTTTTGCTCACATGTGACATGTATAGGATACGCTTCCTGAAGATGTAAATGGTAAAAAGCCACATGGAATCAGATATTCTCAGGTCTGATATGGGCCACATGCATATGTGGAAATAAATCGGATGTGTATTGGATATCCGCTAATGCAACTGCTGTCTAAATAAATGCACAGATTGGAATTTCCTTCCCATTCCGACTCCTACTTAACGTTCCACCTTGTCCACATATGGATGATGTAATATGATGATCACTCTATAAAAAAAGAAATGGAGGACATACTATATATATCAGACATACTGATGTGTCTTTATGTCAAATAGAAGTCTTGGTGTGTGATAACAGGCTCCTGCTACAGCAACAAAAGTCCAACTCCACCCGCTTCTCCTCCATTTTAACTGACAAAAATACTTGTCCAGATGGGAGAGATAAAGCTCACACAACATATCAGATGTTTCTCTCTGCAAGTGAAAGTTACTAACCCACTGATCATATTTTAAAATAGTTCTCTCATCTTCGTCCATTGAAGTGTTTTGTTTACATCTGTCTCAGAAATGTGTGCATGCACAGCTGCATCCAGTCTGCTACAGGCCAAAGCTGTGTAAATACAGGTATCAGATATGAGCCGATCAAGCATCAAGACTTACAGTGTAAATCCAGTTAAGTCGTGATGCTCAAGTCTGATCTTTTGCCTATATCTGATTTTTTGTTCAGCATATTTACATTTTCTTTTCTTAAGCTTTCATCATCCATAGGACAAGGTGGAACATTACGTAGGAGTAGGAATGGGAGGGAAATTCTAATCTGTGTATTTAGACAGCTGGCACATGGTGGATATCCAATACATATCTGATTTATTTCCACATAGGCAAGTGGCCCAAAACGGGTCTTCCATGTGGCTTTATTTACATCTTCAGGAAGCGTATCCAATACGTGTCGCATGTGAGCAAAAGATTTGATTCAGGTCACGTGCATGGTTGTGTAAATCCAGCCTTAGAGGCTGAACAAGCCGAGACAACGTTTGCCGTTGTAATAGTAAGTTATTCTTTTGATCCCACACTTAAATGCATCCTCTGTATTTGATTCATCCTAACTACAGATTCAAATCCAGGACCTTCTTGCTGTGAGACACGATACTAACCAATGCACTGCATAAAGAGACGAAGAGAAGAAACAACTATAGCAATAATAATACTTTACTTATTGTTTATCAATAGGACTTCTTTGTGTTACTTGTCTTAAGAAACAGTTGTTTTTGTTTTTTTTTTCAAATTTATCCAGATCCAAATTGCATCTATTAATAGCCAATTATCAATAAATATGCTTCAGTTTAAAAATAAATTAGGCAAATTGACAAAATATTGCTCTATCTCACAATGTTAAGAAATACTTTTTTAAAAATTTCTTTTATCCGCCCCTGGATCGGATCTGCACCAAAATGTAATAAATGTAATGAACTCTTCCCTCTGCCGCACCATCATTCCAACAAGTTTTGTCAAAATTAACAAAAACAAACAAACAAACCAGCCACCAACAGACGTAGATGAGAACGTAGCTGGATTCATTGCAAGGCTATGACATTAGACTGTACATGCATAGCTTATAAACTACTGCATATCACAATACCTGTCAGGTATGGAAAATTGCCATTAAAAGTGATTTGGTTAATGTTCACCATTGCATAGTAATGGAAAACCAGACCTGTCGGCTTGAATTCCCAATTTATTTTTTTATTTTCAATTTTTTTTATTTTTTATTTTTTTTAAAAAAACCTCCAGAATCTTCAAGTTGGGTATGCAGCCATCTTTCCTCAATCCGCAACCGTATCTTTTTCCTGCTCCAGCCATGGGATGTTGGAATATACTTGACCACCTTATTTATTGAACTGTATTTTTCAGATTATTATTATTATTATTTTTTTTTTTTTTGTAGTTGTTGCTTTGGAATGATCCATTTTGTCAGACTGCAGTGTCGAGGCTTCCTCTGGCACTTTGATCTTTTAAAGGGCTGTCAAAGAGGAACACATAGGTCTGCGTTTAAAAATGGCTGACCATATACAAGAGGTATAGACTACTTTCTTACATTTTCACCCAGAGACGTTCAGCGTTCATTTCATTTTATGTGAGGTGTGAGAACATATGTGCACTGTAAGATATTAAGTTGGGGCATCTTTTTTTTTTTTTTTGNTTTTTTTTTTTTTTTGGCTTTGTTCTTCTCTCTCCTTTATCCTCCATTTTCCTCTTATCTTCATGCACATTGATCAAACCCTTACACATGAGAAGCACTGCCAGCTGTCTAAACATGGCGACGCCTCATATATGGAAAGTCATCGCATGTTAGATAACAGGCCAGATTGAAAGGTCAACCATTCCAGAAATGTCAACAAAGCTTCAAATGAACACAAACATGAAGACAAATGGCTGCCAGCCAAACAAGTGCAACATTTTGACTATCCCGCCATGTCAGTGCAAAATACTTAAAGGATCATACCAGAGACTGTGCATGTTTGAGCCCAATATATGTAATCTGCATACATGTTACATTACTGACAAGCATTTCTGAAAATATGCTACTTTAGTGGTAAATTTCAGTATTTTTTTTCCTACTTTCCAGACTGCCACTGATTTCAGTTCATTCCAGTACGCTATAAAACTTGTAGAGACTTGAAACACGCTTGAGATACATAATCCATCACAGCAAACAACATGTCTATTAGGNTGTAGAGACTTGAAACACGCTTGAGATACATAATCCATCACAGCAAACAACATGTCTATTAGGTTTACTTTATTTAACCGATCCAACATGGAGCTGCACTGAAGACAATTATTTCTGCACCAGGAAATATAGTCCCAGGAGAAGGCGACTTTTATTGAGAAATTAAAATCACTGTGTACAATTGTGCGCAAGTGTTAGAAGATGAAACATTGAATTTTAAAATTGGTATATCACCTGAACATTTGATGTTGAAAGACTACATTGTAAAGCATTTCAGGGTGGTTCAACTTAAAAACATAAGTTCCCTTGCTGCCTTGAAAATGTGAGTTCACTCAACATAAAAATCTTTGTTTCAATTGAAAAACTTAAGTTGAATAAGTTAGTTAAACTAATACCTTTGCATTGTGTCAATGTGTTATTTCAAGTTGTCAAAGTTGATTCAACTCGTGAACAATATTTTATTTGACTTGATTATCTTAGTTAAAACAATGAATTATTTCTCATTATCCATGAGACAAAACCTACTGCATTAGGTCAAGTGAATGTAAATTCCTGCACTGTAAACCCAAATTAGTTCAATCTACTCAAAAAATTTGTGGAAACCGATTACCTCAAAAAAGTTGAGTTTCCAAACTTAATAATTAAACTTTATTAAGCTTTAGCCTTTATTTATGCAGGGATAGCTCACTGAGCATTGAATGCCCTTTTGCAGGAATGCCCTGCTCACATTCCTATTAGTGTGTAAAGAGTGTAGAGGAAGACTGCTCAATGAACAAAGTGGAAACTCTTTGCTCAGTGAAAAGTCCCTCAGTTAAAACTTATTAAAGCTTCAACAACTAGAGGGCGATATACTCAGAAACTGACAGCAGAATGCAGCAGGGAGGTCACTAACAAAAAAGTCACTCTCTGATGGTTACGCACCAAAAAGTAGAAAGCATTTCAAATGTAACTCAAACTGCTACAGCAACAAATAAACTTACACAAAGCTACAACATTCACAAAAAGGATTATAACAGATATTTACAACAGAAATATTTACAACAGAACTACAACTCAAAGCATGTAACAATGCTGCAAGGCATGCTGGGAGAATCAGAGCAGAGTCGTGTGTCATTTAACTCAAAACAACTGAGTCATTAGTACTCTAAACCACCCTAAACTCCTGCAATAGTTGAGTTGTATTAACTTTTGCAAGGTTTTTAAGGAATACTCAAAAAACTTTCCTTCCTTACTCAGTTTTTCTGAGTGAAGTACTGGGATTTACAGTGTACCAAAATATGTGTTTATGTCATTTATTGATTATCTTAAGTTGGTTTGTACTGCATTTTGTGGTGCAATGATATGGCAAAGCTGAGTTTCCCAGCTAAAAATTCATGGCGCCTTAATTTTTTTTGATTTCCCCTGTTTTGTTTTGTTTTTGTTTATTTTTTTAAACCTGATAACTTAAAAAAGTAAGTTGAATGAACACTGACAACAGTATTCAAGTTTCTATAGTCAAGACAACAGATGATTTTAAGTTCATTTTCTCTAAAACTTAGAGATTTGAGTGCAACATCCAAAACTTATCATGATTCTTTGAGTTAAAGAGAAGAAATAAGTTCACATAACTAAAGAGGGCTGTTGTGTTTTACAGTGATAGGGGATTTGAAAAAAATAACAGGAAAACTAATGTATGGTTTTATGTTTTGGAAATTGGTTGTGAGTAACGTAGCGTGTATGCGGGTTATATATATTGGGCTCAGAATGGGTCATGCCTATGTTCTCAGGGTCCTATGTTCCCCAGCTCTATATAGTATAGAGCACATACTGGGTTAGGGTTAGGGTTTTCTGTTAACACACACTTAATGTGTATTGAATTGGAGAACGTAGGACCCTGGGAACATAATATGCTCCCCTCAAAACCTGCACGATCGCCTGTATGGTCCTTTAAAACCTTTGGAAAGGGAAGCTTTAAAATAGTCCACTGCTGTTATATTTAAAAAAAAAAAAAAAAAAAAAAAAAAGGCACAAAAGAGAAAGCGGCTGTCATAACAATTAATACGATGTGTAATTCCAGAATGGAGGCGGCCATGATGAAAAAACTCAATATAGTTAAACCGGGCAAGAACAGCTTGGTGTAGTTTATTGTCATCTTGATGTAGCTGAGCCTACTCGGCATTTCTATACATGCCATACATCATAATGGGATATTAATTACTAAATTGCAACACCTGCTGCCTGGAAGCATCTACACTCTTTACGTTTTTCATTTATTCCAGCTTTTCCTTGAATTTGTTACCAACCTGTATAATGAAAGACTTTCTTTTTTGTTTGTTTCCAAACATGATATGTCCAGTCGTTAAAATGCAAGTATTGTCAGTTTTGGTAGATTTTGACATTTTGGTCAGCTGAGAGGCGTGAGGTTCAGAAAGCTGCAATTCTGCTGTTTCTGTTACAGTTTTTTGTTTTAATTTCTCATTACATGCTCTGAATTTTCACCTAGATATTGAAAATGAATGATTTTTTTTTTCCATCCCTGCATATAGTTGTGTGCTTAAAGCTTGTATGATGTGAAAAGTGATTGTGTATGCACGTGTGTTTTCTACGCTGGGGTGTAAATCTGAAAAAAAAAAAAAAAAANGAAAAAAAAAAAAAAAAACAACACAAGATCTTTGCACACATACTGTAAGTTGCCCTCATTTGTACAGTTTAATGTTTCTGAACTGAAAGGCAAATGGATGTTTTGATGATAGCAGTTTTATCAATGATTAAAGGACTTTTTGCTTAAATTGCTTTACTTGTAACTTTGTTACCTAGGTCACACGACAGGACTAATTTCATGATTTTTGAGCAGGATTGGGGCTTCAATTCATGATTGCCATCATATTTCAACTTTTCTAGTAAGACATACCTTTAGCTTTATGAGTATAAGTGAAACAGTCTCAGCTGCTGCATTCAAATGTTAAAACATAGAAATCCAGTGGAATATGTGACTGAAACCTGACTGCTAGTAATTACTTTTTTTTTTTTTTNGGTTGGTGTTAATAATTACTATAATTAATAACTGCTGACTGGCCATTGTTGCTGCTGACCAAAGGTCTTCCTTGCACTGACCACCCCAATCCTGCAAGTACTGACAAGCATTGGAATCTGGTTACATCAAGCTACAGATTATTTTTTTAAAAAGTGTATCCAGGTATCGTCACGGAATGGAAAATCCCTCCATCAAACCTGCTTCCTCAGACAAGGCGACCATCAGCAACCCAGCAGACATCGCCATCATTGTTGGATATTTTGTCCTGGTCATAAGTGTGGGGATTTGGGTGAGTTTCCTGTAACTAAACGCCACTGTGTCACCTATAACTAAATGTGTGAGCAGCATCAGGTAATTTTGGTCTGTGTTCTAGTCCATGTTTCGGACCAATCGTGGGACGGTTGGAGGATATTTCCTGGCAGGACGTACCATGACTTGGTGGCTGGTGAGTTCACTGATATGGTTTGTTTTATCTTTCAGATGATGACAGTTTAGATGGAGTGGATAAGTGCAAGGAAGGATGTAGAGGCTCTGTTTGAAGCCTTAAGTCCTTTTTCTGGTCATTTCCTTCAGTTTCTGGATGCACAGTGTTCTCCACTAACCCTCCCAAACAACTTGTGATTATGTCTGATTGTAGTTTTGGAGACTTTCTGACCCCAAGACCAAACAACTCCTGCTGTTATCTGTGGAGATTCTTTGGCCACTCAAAGCATCCTCCTCACTTTTGCGTGGGATATCCAGTTGCTTTACATTCGTATTCATATTGTCCTTTTCAAACATTTAGCAATTTTCTTTGAGCCATTTCCTGATTTGAGCAGCTCAACAACATTTTGCTGAACATCATTACTGTGTTCTTGTGTCTTTCCCATTGTGATGGATGACAAAGGGAATTTGACCTGTGTGTCACCTCATATTTATACTGCAGTGAAACAAAGTCATGGCTGACCAGTTAAGTGTTCCTAATCACTCAGGGAAACTTAAAAATGTAAAATATGAATGGGAATATACTTCACTTAGATTTTACTCATATGACTTTTCAGGGGTGCCAGTAAATGTGTCGCACATATATCTGAGGAAAATATTTGTTTTGTGATAACATCTTTTTCCTGCTAATTATTACACTTCAATTAATGGTTATGATTTTGCAATTTTTAAAAAAAATAAAAGATCAATAGGATAAACAAGAAATACTTTTTTTTTTTTTTTTTNTTTTTTTTTTTTTTTTCTTTGCAGCCCAGTTTGCTTTTATTTACAAAGAGTGCCAATATTAGTAGAGGTGTAATATATTTGCTGTTTTTTTTCCAGGTCGGTGCATCTCTGTTTGCTAGCAACATAGGCAGTGGGCACTTTGTGGGCTTGGCGGGCACCGGGGCAGCCAGTGGAATTGCTGTGGGAGCATTTGAGTGGAATGTAAGTCCACTCCATGCAGTGCATACTTACTATTCAGAAAGCAGTTACACAGTTGAGTAGATTATATTAACCATTTCCTAACCCAAGTCACATTGGACCAGGAGAAGATATGATCCAACATGTCCGATGCTATAATGTCCTGTTTTTCTAATGCATCAGGCTTTGTTCATCGTGCTGCTGCTTGGTTGGCTGTTTGTACCCGTCTACCTCACAGCCAGGGTATGTTCAGCTTTGATTATCATTTCAGTAACACCACAAGTTGATTGGAAAGCTTTCTGTAAATCCTAAATTTGCTTTATTAGGTGATCACGATGCCCCAGTACCTGAAGAAGAGGTTCGGAGGGAGCAGAATCAGCCTCTACCTCTCCATCATCTCTCTGTTCCTTTACATATTCACCAAGATCTCCGTGAGTCGTCCTGGTCTGATTACACGCCGTCAGAAGAGCATCATCATGGCGGTTACTGTATTTCCTGTCCTCACTCCTTCCTTCCCTCCATGTCTGCAGGTTGACATATTTTCAGGAGCCGTGTTTATCCAGCAGGCATTGGGGTGGAACATCTATGTAGCTGTCATTGCTCTCCTGTTAATCACAGCCTTGTACACGGTTACAGGTATGTATGTACTGTATGTGTGTGGATGTTAATTGTGTGCATTTCTGTCTGATAAATTTATGAAGATGTGTGTATGTGTTTGTTACTAGGCGGCCTGGCTGCTCTGATGTACACTGACACAGTTCAGACTGTTGTCATCATTGCCGGAGCCTTCATCCTCACCGGTTTCTGTAAGTCCAGATTTTGCAGCATCATTGTGATTCGGGTTACACTAATACTACTACTATTTGTAAGTAAATATTCATATATTTGGAATAAACTGACAGATATTTTCATGCTGTAAATCATGCTGTTTCACTCCAAAAGGGGGCAACATTTTTTTTCAAACCACAGTATTGCACTGTCAATCTTTTTTAGTCCCATCCAAGAATTCAGATAAGGAAAAATGCATGTTAATTAAAGTCTAAATGCATGAAGAACACATTACAACCAGAATGCAATCTAAACATATAGAACCTAAACATAAAGATGTGGTGTGACTTAAATAGTGATCAGATCTCAGTCACGACTTGCTTGGGAAGTTAATGTAATCCAAACAGCTAGGACACGTGTGAGATAAAATCCATCCACAAGTTGAAAATGTCACTCCTTGCCTTCCTGCTCACTTAATAAAGTTATTTTGAATTCGGAGTTGCGACTTGTCATAAATGGGTACCTGCACCTGCAATCTGAACAATGACAGCCCATGCAAAAAAGTTAGTAGTTACATTAAAAATGAATGAAGATCATCCATGGAGCAAAGAGGAAACACAGGCTTTAATACGACCCGCCAACTGTGATCAAATTACAATGCAGACAGAATCTAGATACACATATACACTTTTTTAAAAAGGTGTAAATGCAAGTCCTGACATCAGATGTCATTATCCATGTAACGTTTTCAGATTCACAGATCACACTTTAATGCGAGGCATAAAAGGGACCATGTTATTGCAGTACTGTTCAAAAGTCATGAGAACATTTTCATGTCTCATACAATGACCAAAAATACACTATACAGACTAAAACGTCTTCTTTTCTACTAACACACAAATGCAGAAAATACAAAAATAAACATCTGAGACATGTTTATGTAAATATAGAGTACCAAAGACTTTTGCATAATACTGTGTCCTCTCCAGCAGCCTCGCTACAGTGGAGATATTAACTAGGGTCGGTCTTCTTCTTTTCCTTTCGGCTTTCCCTTCAGGGGTCACCACAGCAAATCATCTGCCTCCATCTA
>VXCM01004959.1:0-69729 GCA_014773175.1 Lucifuga dentata
GAAAAAGGACACATATCATAAGTCACAGGAAAGGGACACATATCATAAGTCACAGGAAAGGGACACGCAGGACTGTTTCATCTTCAGTTTCTTCCTCCTGGATGTTTTGGTGTGCGTGCAGATAACGTGCTAATCAGCTTGATGAAGCGCTTCAAAATGGCAGCCTTCCCGCCTCATGTCTCCGTCCCGTGTTTCTGCGTTGTAGCTGCAGGTGGAGGACGACCAGGGCGTCAACGTGGGCGTCGACAGCAGCCTGACCCTCAGGCGGCTGCTGGTCTGGATGTACGACCCCAAAGTCCGGCTCAAAACTCTGGCTGCCCTTGTGGACTTTTGCCAAGGTAGGCTGCGCTTACGTCACTTCCTGCGTTTGTGTACTGAATATCTAGACAGCAGGAGGAATTTTTGCGACTGTCTTTTACAACTTCCCGTTGTGTGCGCGTGTTCAGGCAGGAAGGGGGGCGAGCTGGCCTCCGCGGTTCACGCCTACGGTAAAACGGGCGACCCGCAGATGAGAGCGCTGGTTCAGCACATCCTCAGCCTGGTGTCGCACCCCATCCTCAACTTCCTGTACAGATGGATCTACGACGGCGAGCTGGAGGATACCTACCACGAGGTACCAACACACACGGAAGACTTCTCAGAGGCGTTTCTGGAACACTATGTTGTTTCGGCTGACCCTGACCTTTGACCCCAATGAGAAAGAATTACAGGAGCTGAGAGGAAGGGAGAGAGGAGTAGTAGGTCAGACGGAGGTGGCAGCTTCTTAAATGAGGACTGATGAGAGGAGCATAATGGAGACTCCAGTGATGGATGTTTCTCCTTTACTTCTCCCTGCCCCTGTTCTCTCTCTCTCTCTCTCTCTCTCTCTCTCTCACACACACACACACACACATTTGTGTCTACCATTAACCAATAGTTATCGCTGCGCTCCAGTCAAGTGCCTCAGCTCGAGAACAAAGCAAAAAAAAACGTTATGGCGCCTTTCAGGAGGGAGATTGCAGACACGTGCGTTAAACGTGTTGAAGTCGCAGCGTGACACGTGGCACGTGTTGCGTCTACGTGTCACGCTGTCTACTTATGTGGAAAAATATGGGTGGGGAAATATTCGTGCATCGTCAGAAACATTTGCAGCCGTTTTCATTGACTTCCAATGCACAACAGTGGATCGCGCCGCTAACTCCATCGCTAACCGCGCCGCTAACCACTATCTCATGCTGACGGTCACACGGTTATTTGCTACTGCTGTTGGATGATGAATTTTTTTTTTTTTTTTTTTTTTTTTTAATGGTCAAATTCTTTGCAGACTGAGTGCGTCTAATAGTCTGAGGAGAAGTGGGTTGTAGAAATGGATTGATAGTGACGCTTCCTGGCGCGGGTTCAAAGATGGATCGGCGTGGATAGAGCACGCAGCCTTCAGCGGGCCATTAGAGAGCAAACTGACGCTGCTAGCCTCCGACAGAAATGGACGATCATAAGCGAAGATGACAAATTACGTCTCAGACATGGATTTAGCTAAGTGTCTGAAAACCTCTTTCACAGACTGAACACGCGGGCCCATGCAGCCTTAAAGGACCATACCGGGGATTTTACACATTTACGTCCATTAAATAGTGCCTGCATACATTATATTATTGATAACCGTTTTTCAGAATGTAAACCATACCTTAGCTTTCTGTTATTTTTCCAAATCCCCTAATCCTTCAAAATAAAATGGTCAGATGCTACACCCACCTTAAAATTCAATGTTTTACCTGCTAACACGTATCTGAATGCAGAAGGTAAAAGCTGTTTCTCCTGGGACTATTTTCCCTGGCGGAGACGTATGTTTTCTTCCATGCCACTCTGTTGAATCGGTTAAATAAAGTTACTAAAAAAAAAAAAAAAANAAAAAAAAAAAAAAGAACAGAATAAGGTTTTTGTGACGGATTACTGATTTCAGCACGTTTCAAGTCGCTACAAGTTGATTTTTATAATGTACTGAAGTGAACTGAAACCAACGGCAGTCTGTAAGGTAGGAAGAACAATTCTAATATTTACCGCTCCAGTAGCAGGTTTTGGAAAATGATTGGCAGTAATGCAACGTGGGTTTATTGAGTTCAAACATGCAAAATCACTGGTATGCTTCTTTAATGTTCCTTTTAGGATAATTATCCCAAAAGTAGGGATGAACATGGCTTTAGGAGCTGATATTCGTTCGGACTGAAGGTCAACGACATTTTAGGCCAAACTATCAATCCAGATATCCAACGTGTGCTGTTGTGTACCCTATCAAGTGTCTTTTTGGTTTTAACCCCACTCAGTTATTTTGTGTATTATTAAAGTGTGTGTGTGTGTGTGTGTGTGTGTGTGTGTGTGGGTTCAGTTCTTTGTAGCCTCAGACCCTAACGTGAAGACAGACCGCCTGTGGCACGACAAGTACTCCCTCAGGAAGTCAATGATCCCTTCATTCATCACCATGGACCAGGCCCGCAAGGTAAACACACACACACACACACACACACACACACCTCTCCGGACATTAGCACATATGTATTAATCTGTCTCTTCTCGTAGGTTCTGCTGATCGGCAAATCCATCAACTTCCTGCATCAGGTTTGCCACGACAGGACGCCACCTGGCAAAATCACGCCGGCGTCCAAGTCTGCGGATTCGCCCAAAGATGGTAGGTGTCCGTTGGAGAGAAGAGAGCATCTGTTTTTATTGGCACAGAGCCAAAAGGTGATTGTATTGACCAACGAGAAGCCTTTTTTGGCTCCTCCCACCTTGTATTGACGTTGTTTTATTGATAGCCGCGATGGACTGGCAGTGATCGATGCTTTTACCGTCACTGGCCTCGTCCTCCGTTCCTCTGATTAGAAAGAGGAAGGAGATCTACTTATTCGCGTGCGATTGATTCGGCCTTTAAGACGTCATTTTGCCATTTTGATCTTAAGCCTTTACTGTATGCATCATCATCAGACATCAAATATTATTAGACGTTATCTTTGTTTGCTGTGTAAACAAGTGCATTCATTACCTAGCAAAATAAAAGCTCAGGATTGCACAGCGCATTAAAAAAAAAAAGTGAAACAAAACACCAGATGCTTATTTACCATTAAAAACAAAAAGATCAATATTGAATATCAGCCTGCTGCAGTACAAAATCTAACGGTGGATCAATTTGAGATTTTCAGTATCGATTCAATACAGATTATTCAGAAATGTTAATAATCTCCACTTGCTCTCCCAGCCGCAGAGCTGCTGTTTGACCTGGAGGGGGCGTTCCAGGAAAAGATNCCACTTGCTCTCCCAGCCGCAGAGCTGCTGTTTGACCTGGAGGGGGCGTTCCAGGAAAAGATCGATGCCGCCTACTTTGATACCAGCAAGTACCTGCTGGACGTCCTCAACCACAACTACCTGCTGTTGGAGCATCTGCAGGCCATGAGGAGATACCTGCTGCTCGGCCAGGGAGACTTCATCAGACACCTCATGGACCTCCTCAAGTCAGTGTGGTCGGCTAACGTCTGCAAAGCTTAACACAAAGCTAAAGCAAAGCTAACACAAATCTAATGCAAAACTAAAGCAAAGCTAACACAAGGCTAATGCAAAGCTAACATAAAGCTAATGCACAACTAAAGCAAAGCTAATGCAAAGCTAACACAAAGAGCTAACCCAAAGCTAATGCAAAACTAAAGCAAAGCTAACACAAAGCTAATGCAAAGCTAACAAAAAGTGCTAACACAAAGCTAGCACAAGACTAATGCAAAGCCAACACAAAGTTGATGCAAAGCTAACACAAAGCTAATACAAATCTAACACAAAGAGAAGCGCTAACACAAAGCTAAGGCAAAGCTAACCCAAAGCTAATGCAAAACTAAAGCAAAGCTAACACAAAGCTAATGCAAAGCTAACAAAAAGTGCTAACACAAAGCTAGCACAAGACTAATGCAAAGCCAACACAAAGTTGATGCAAAGCTAACACAAAGCTAATACAAATCTAACACAAAGAGAAGCGCTAACACAAAGCTAAGGCAAAGCTAACCCAAAGCTAATGCAAAACTAAAGCAAAGCTAACACAAAGCTAATGCAAAGCTAACCAAAAGTGCTAATACAAAGCTAACACAAGGCTAATGCAAAGCCAACACAAGGCTAATGCAAAGCCAACACAAAGCTAACGCAAAGGTAACACAAAGCTAATGCAAAGAGTGAACACAAAGCGCTAACACAAAGCTAATGCAAAGCTAACACAAAGCTAAAACAAAGCTAACACAAAGAGCTAACCCAAAGTTAATGCAAAACTAAAGCAAAGTTAACACAAAGCTAACGCAAAGCTAACAAAAAGTGCTAACACAAAGCTAACACAAGACTAATGCAAAGCCAACACAAAGCTAATGCAAAGCTAACACAAAGCTAAAACAAAGCTAACACAAAGAGCTAACCCAAAGTTAATGCAAAACTAAAGCAAAGTTAACACAAAGCTAACGCAAAGCTAACAAAAAGTGCTAACACAAAGCTAACACAAGACTAATGCAAAGCCAACACAAAGCTAATGCAAAGCTAACACAAAGCTAATGCAAAGCTAATACAAATCTAACACAAAGAAGTGCTAACACAAAGCTAAGGCAAAGCTAACCCAAAGCTAATGCAAAACTAAAGCAAAGCTAGCACAAAGCTAACAAAACGTGCTAACGCAAAGCTAACACAAGGCTAATGCAAATCCAACACAAAGCTAATGCAAAGGTAACACAAAGCTAATGCAAAGCGCTACCACAAAGCTAATGCAAAACTAATGCAGAACTACCACAAAGCTAAAGCAAAGCTAGCAAAGCATCACGGGTTATTAAGATTCGCCTCATCCCTCTGTTCCAGGCCGGAGCTGGCGCGTCCCGCCACCACGCTGTACCAACACAACCTGACCGGCATCTTGGAGACGGCGGTCAGAGCCACCAACGCCCAGTACGACAACGCGGAGATCCTCAAGAGGCTGGACGTGCGCCTGCTGGAGGTAAAGCACGCGAACTAGGGATGGTACGGAGCCCCTAAAGTCCGAAATAACGGGTTTTTTTTAATCTTCTGCGCACAACATAATAATTTGTTCCCACAAGATAATTATCTCCTGCACACAAGATTAAAAAAAAGTTGTTATTCAAGACTTTAAAGGCTCCATTGGTTGACAATTTCGACACGGAAGTTCGAACGGTTTTGACACGCCCCGATCCAACACGGTGTTCCGACAGCTGTTTGGAAACTTCTCACGCAGACGTCACGTGACGGTTTAGGAGGCGTGTCTAAACGCCACCACACACACCGTAATTTCCTTCAATGTATCAAGGGAAATGATTTATTGAAAACTGGTGCGGAACAAGTGGTACAAATTAAAATACAGACATAATCATCATCTCGTAAGTATATTAAACAAAAAAATGCTGTCAGTTGCCGTGACATAGACGTGATAAGATAAATATTTATGTCATAACGTCTATAAATCATCAGCATCATCAACACAAACTGTGCGTCTCTTTGGTCACATATATAATAAAAGACCTCAATCAATAATTGATAGTTTGATTGCATCTGCATGAAAACTGTTCACATTTTGGAACAGGAGGCGTTCAAGACCTGCTGCAATTACAACACCTGCCAGTAGATGCCAGTGTTGAGCGAGGTTTCCAGACGTTTCCAAACGTTTAGAAACAATACAACTATATGTGTTGAGACGTTTCAAAGCCTCAAACTTGCCGAATCCCCGTCATCTGCATCAGCAGAATCGTTGCCGTGGTAATTGGCGACGATCTAATACAATATTGGAGAACGCAATACAAAAAGCATGTCGCATAAAACACGTGAAAGCTCTGGCTCTGGCTCTTTGAGATGCTCGTCGAAAGGACCGCCAAAGAAAGACGGGCATGTACACACGTGGTTCGTTCCGATTTGCGGGANCTCGTCGAAAGGACCGCCAAAGAAAGACGGGCATGTACACACGTGGTTCGTTCTGATTTGCGGGAGCACGAATTGCCAGGAGAATTCCATCGGCCAATTCCGTCGCTCTCCGTCTTTGAATCGAGAATAAGTCAATATCCGGTTCGTCGCCGCAGCTGTAGCAAGTGGGAAAAGTTGAAAGATATCATCTCTGTTGTGTTTCCCGTAGGTGTCTCCTGGTGATACGGGCTGGGATGTCTTCAGCCTGGACTACCACGTAGACGGCCCTATTGCTACGGTAACACAAGTGCACGCTTTCTGCTGTCACGGCCGTAGCTGTGTGTGTGTGTATTTGGTGAACCGGTGTGTGTTTTAATGCATTTGTGTGTCATCCAGGTGTTCACGCGGGAGTGCATGGGCCACTACCTGCGCGTGTTTAACTTCCTGTGGCGGGCAAAGAGGATGGAGTACACGCTGACTGACATCTGGAAGGGACAGATGTGCAATGCCAAGCTGCTCAAGACCATGCCGGGTACGAACACACACATACATTCAGAGCCATGTTAGATTTGTCTTGCTGTTCTGCTACACATTCCCATGGTTTTAAAGGGCCATTTTGGTGTTTTTGTCCACGCAGAGTTGTCCGGCGTGCTGCATCAGTGTCACATCCTGGCTTCAGAGATGGTCCACTTCATCCACCAGATGCAGTACTACATCACCTTCGAGGTCAGGCCATTAGCAGGAACGTTAATTGAGTCACACATGCAATTAAGGTTGCAGGTTCAAACCCAGAAAATGCGAACCTCCTTTACTTCCTCTGTATTGCATTGTCACGCTGTCCTTGACAAAGACTTTTAGAGCATCAAGAGACACAAAGGCGTTTTCAGAGCTGTAGATCATTTGCTCTGGTCTGAATCTGGGGCTCAGTTGTTACTATGCTGCATTCACCTCTTGGTTTGGTTCGGTTTCACGCAGGAAAACATCTGATCAAACCAAAATGTATCATCAAAAGTCATGTGACGACACTCTCTCTGCTCATTGGTCAGAAATGTCCAGGGGCGGAGAAAGAAAATCGACACGGGAGAAAGTCAACGTTATAACAATGCATACCAACCGAACCGAACCGAGCAGCTTTCAAAACAACTAAAACACTGAAAACAAGACTAACAAATGGGCTTCAGGTGTGTTTGGAGCTCTTTGAAGCTCAGTCAGGCTCAGTCAGGCGGGTGGATGAGGAAACAAATGACTCCAAAATTGAAATNAAAAAAAAACATTGACGAGCTGTGGACAGTGAGGCACCTCCTGCATATCCAGACGGACTGGATAATATCCGATTTTTAATTACAGGGCAGTATTGTGTATGTGTGTGTGTGTGTGTGTGTGTAGGTGCTGGAGTGCTCCTGGGATGAGCTGTGGAACAAAGTGCAGCAGGCTCAGGATCTCGACCACATCATCGCCGCGCATGACGTCTTCCTGGATTCCATCATCTCTCGATGCTTGCTGGACAATAACAGCAGGGTAACACACACACACACACACACACACAGGATTCAAATTCTAACTACACTTCCATTCATTCTCCCTCCCTCCACGTCTGTCCTTCCAGTCTCTTCTCAACCAGCTGAGGGCCATATTTGACCAGATCATCGAGTTTCAGAACGCCCAGGACGCCCTCTACCGCTCAGCGCTGGAGGAGCTCAGCCTCCGCCTGCAGCACGAGGAGAAGAAGAAGGAGCGAGCGGAGGAGGTACGGATGAAAAGAGATGAGAGATGGAGGAAGATGGGAAGATGGGAGGTTTCTGACCCATAAAGGAACACCACAGAGATAAAGACCGATGGATGATTTAAAATGTCATGCGATTTTTTTTTTTTTTTTTTTTTTTGACTCAGTTCCATCAGTTTTCGCTGTGGCTCACTTCCTGTTTGTCTTCTTGATTCAGGGTCAGTGGGGCGTGACCGCTGAACAGGAAGCAGAGGAGAAGAGGAGGGTTCAAGAGTTCCAGGAAGCCATGCCGAAGATGCGCTCCCAGCTCCGCATCCTCACCCACTTTTACCAGGTAACGCGAGTGTCTTCGGAACGCCGCCGCTGCCGGGATTTTCACCTTCACACATCCATTTATATCTTCCTCGTTTGCCTCCCGCTTCCTCTCAGAGCATCGTGCAGCAGTTCCTGGTCCTGCTAATGACCAGCACAGACGAGAGTCTGCGTTTCCTCAGCTTCAGACTGGACTTCAACGAGCATTACAGGTCTGCTTTCCTAAAACGTGTCCGGTAACCAGATTAAACTTTCTCCATGGCACGGGATCAATCCAGAATGAACCAGAATGCCGTGTTGAAAGTTACATGTCTGAAGTTCCAGAGGAGTGTGTGGTTCTTCTCAGGCTGCAGATTTAAAACATCGGCGGTAACTCTGTCAGTTTGAATCAAGATTTTTACCTTCCAGACTTGTATATAGACGTATAGATAAATTAAATGAGCAGAAGCAGTCATGATGATTTTTGGGAGCGCCCCCAGCTGGACCCAAACACGTCTTAATATCTTTTCTTTTTAATCTGATTTTGTTTCATCGCTCTGTTTCTCTGCTGCAGGGCCAGGGAGCCCAGGCTGCGAGCCTCTCTGGGCGCCACCAGGGGGCGACGACTGTCGAACATCTGACAGGTGACCGATGTCGATGAACCAAGCTTCCGGACGGAGCGTGGGTCGTGAGATCGGGAGTGCGAGGCGGTGACGTCACGGCGGAGGGCCAACCGGCAGATGACATCACAAGCAGAACATCCCGCAGCGGTCGCCGAGTGATGACATCACAACCGAGTCCAAACCCAGCTAAAAACGGCAGCACAAAGGAGGAAAACGGCGCCACGATTCCGACCACGACCAGGAAGTAAACACTTTGGAGCTTGCTGTGACGTGACGATCTCGTACGAACCTGAAGCGGACGTTCAGAATGACGCAAAGCATGAAATGCATTGTGGGAAGTCTGTCCGGGCCACCTTACAAGTTAATCAAACGAGACGGGGAAAAAACGGCCCTTTTCTCCTCGACGTGTTTGCCAAATCATTAATCGCAGCACAGCAATGCACTCGTATGTATGTACATATATGCATATATGTGTGTACATATGTATAAATGTACACGTCAAACACTCCTTTGGTTTTGCATCTCCTCATTAGGGTTCGACCGATAAGACTCTACATCTGTAAGTTCAGGGAAAAATAAATTCAATGATTTTTGCGACAAAAAGTTCCAAATATGATTATTTTTTTTTTCCTCCTGGAATTTTAATCTTGTTAAAAACAGGACTTACATGTTGGGATATTAAGATCTCCTCTGAAAGCCAGATTTGAGTTTTTAAAGGACCATACCAACCATTTTGCATGTTTGAGCCTAATATATTCAATTTTCATACATGTAACGTTACTGACAATCATTTCCCAAAGGATGTTTCAGCTTTGGGAAATGATTGTCAGTAACGTTACATGTATGAAAATTGAACATATTAGGCTCAAACATGCAAAATGGTGGTATGGTCCTTTAAAACAGGACTTACATGATATTAACGTCTCCTCTGAGAGCCAGATTTGAGTTTTTAATCAGGCTGGAAATCAAAGGATTGACTCTGACTGGCTCAAAATGCAATAATTATTATATTATATTGGTAAAGTTGTTTTTCGGTCGAACCCTAAGCCTTCATCCTTAAACAAATGGCGTTTCCGCGTGTCACGGTTACACAGAGGATTCAGAACAACCACATATCAGACTCGCGTTATGTACAGTTCAGTTTCCACCCTCAGTTAATATCCCACATTCGTTTTTTTTAACCTTTTTTTTTTTTTTTTTTTTNTTTTTTTTTTTTTTTTTTTAACCATCCTGATGTGGATACTGGCTGATTATAAGAACTTTGAGGTTGTTTTTTCTGTGTGTGTGTGTGTGTGTGTGTGTGTATTATTTGTGTGTTTCCTGTTTGTATGCTTATCAGAATTTGGCCACGTTAAAGATTAAAATATTTCAGTACTTCATAGATTATAGTAAAAAAAAAAAAAAAAGNAAAAAAAAAAAAAAAAGAGCTCCTTAAGCAAGAAAACGAGGCTGAATTCTTTGATTTATCCATGAGCACAACTTTCTATTTCCTATTTCCTGGTAAATATTAATATTTAATAACAGTTATGACCCAAAAAATTATAAGTATTTAACATGTTTCTATTGCTCCAGATGCAATTAAGTCATAGGACAAATGCAGTAAATATGATAAATGTCTGTATTAAAGTGTCCACAGACTAAAAGCTGGTCGGACGTGACTATTTGCTGGAATTTTCATTTGTTTTAGTTAACATTCTCATGAGTTTTGCTGTAAAAGTCTAGCGGGTTATGTATGGAAACACTGATGTTTAATCGGTATATACAATCAAAATCTGAATCATTTCAATGTTAGCCAAAGGTTTAACGCTGCTAAGGCAAATCTTAGTGGTTTGTTAGCATTTCATTGTCATTTTCTTTGATTTCTGATATTATCAAGAATGGCATAATATGGTGAAATGTTTACTTCTGCAGGTTAACAAACTAAAATTTGTTGGAATTTCATTCGGAGCCGCAGAAAACCTGACTTTGAGTTCTGGATTCTCTGTGTGAATTGCCACACATTTAAATATATAACATCTACATAAAGGTGTGGGGGGATGTTATGATTTGAATTATATAGATGTTTATTTTCCATTAAACAAAGTGGTGCTGCTGTAACTGGTTTCAGAACTTCTGCACTGTTTGTTCTGTCTCTCCTCCTCATTGTATAGCACATAATGTATAGAAAACAGCTTCCTCTTTAATAAAATAATGTTTTTTAAATGGTGGTTTGTGTTGTTTCCAGTGTTTTACAGGTTTTATTGGTGCTGAGATATGAGTAATCAAAACGCCTGTTTGATTTTTTATTGACGTAACTTTATTTAAACGATCCAACACAGCTGGACAGGAGATAATGTATGTCTCCGCCAGGGAATATAGTCCCAGGAGAAGATAGTTTTTATCGAGAAATCAAAAATGAGCGTCCCTTCTACATTCAGAAATATGGGTTAGAAGGTGAAACGTTGAATTTTAAGGTGGATGTATCACCTGAACATTTGATTTTGAAAGATTAGAGGATTTGGGAAATAACAAGAAAGTTTAAAGGACCATACAACCCATTTTGCATGTTTGAGCCTAATATATTAAATTTTCATACACGTAATGTTACTGACAATCATTTCCCAAAGCATACTACAGGAACAGTGAATTAAAAATGTTTTTCCTACCTTCCAGACCGCCATTGGTTTCAGTTCATTCTGGTGTAATATTAAAATCAATAGTAATAATAATAATAATAATAATAATGATAATAATAATAATAATAATAATAATAATAATAATAATAATAATAATAATTATAATAATAATAATTGTCAGAATCATTAAATTATATTTTTATAATTTAATATATAGTTTAATTAATGCTATATGTACTTTACAAAGTTCGTTCCCATCAGTTTATTATTAACATCATTTCATTGCTACTCTCTCCCTCAGTTGCGCAGCTTCCTGTGCAGCTCATATAAATTAGAGCTTTTATCCAATCAGATTTTCCCCCTGTGCTGTCTCCGGGTAAAAAACATCTAGCCTGAGGCCTTCAGAATCTCCAGTGAATCTCCTCTGCTATTCAAGCAAATGGGACAATGTTGTTGATTGATTGTCATATTCTTTAACCAATCAGATTTAGAGTTTGCCATGTTGGGCGTGTTCTTTTACACTCCAGCTCCTTCTAGCTGGCCTTGGCCTACGTCATCGGAGTACAGCATTATGCTAACAGCTAAACAGCCTGCCAGAAATTCATCAGAAGAAGAAGAGAGCCGGTTAGCTTAGCTAGCTCAAGTAATCCTAGCTAGCATGTAACGTAGCATTAATGTTTATTTAAACTTTCTTTCTTGACGTTTAGATTTTTAGATGTAGTGCTTTAGGTTTTTTGTTTCGATTTTTACTTAGCCCTGTTGTTTTTTTAACACACAATGGCTGAAGGAAGAGAAGAAATGGATTTACTGACAACGCTTTTTTTTCACATTTTGGAACTGAAACGCAGAGATGTAACGTACAGCCGTGTGGTTAAACTTTCTAAAGACAGAAAGGAGGATGGACTTTGTCTTCAGATGATGAGCAGCTTTGGTAAGTTTGATGGATTTTTATGTGGCTGGAATCTGTGGAGAAGCCTGTTGAATCTGATTGTGTTATTTGTGTTTTACAGCATTTTTGCTTACTTGCTGGTCGTATGAGTAAATGTGATGGTTGTTGTGAGTTTGTTCTTGTTTCTTTGGTAATGACACTGATTTAGGCTATGCCATGTTTATATGTGATGCAGCATCCTGTCATAATGCGTAATAATGCTACATCCTATTCATGTCTCTGCAGTTAGTGTGTTGTAACTGTCATAGGTGTTGATCCTCGTGTTAAATCACTTTATTCCACTCGATAAAGGTTACTGTCACTGTGAATATGGGCTGGTTATGTCCAATAACCAGCCTACATAGCCCCATGCTGAGGTTATTAATTGCAGGAGGATAGCTCTGAAGGCCTAGGTGTAAAATACACAGCCTGCTACTGATTAAAATCCACCTGTTTGTACTTGAAACGTTCTTGGGATAGGTAATCCGTCATCGCCAACAAGACGTGTATTCAGAGTTTTTTTTAGACGTTAAACACAATAAAAAGCATGGAGTGAATGTATGCCTCCACCGGGGAATATAGTCCCAAAAGAAGACCTGAGTTTATGGAAAAATTTAAAGAACTGTGACTTCATAAGGCTGTGTAACTATTAGCAGGAGAAACATGGATTTTTAAGGTGGGTGTATCACTTGAATATTTGATTTTGAAAGATTAAGAGATTTTGCAAAATATCAGGAAAGCTGAAATACGGTTTTATCCTTTGGGAAATGATTGTCAGTAACGTAACATGTATGAAAATTGAATATATTAGGCTCAAACATGCAAAACGGGTGGTATGGTCCTTTAAATATAGTTTGGAAAATATTGGCAGTAACCTAAAGTGTATGTCAGTCTGGAAGATTGGAAAAAACAATTCTGGGTTGTATTTATTGGGAGTGAGCGTGCAGAATCAACGGTATGGCCCTTTAACTGAAAACTGGTTATTGCTCATTTTTGAAAAAAAAAAAAAAAGGGAAACTTTCGAGTATTTTGCGCTTGTGGCCACCTGTACAAGAAAATGACGTCACAGCAGCTGTTTTTCATCAACAGCTGATTGAACACCCCTGCTGTGACGTCACTGGCGGAGGCGTGGCCAATTCGTGGCCCGAAACACGCCATTGCTGGAACATATTTCGTATTGTGGTTTCAGATCAGTTTTTTAAACACAGTCTGATTTTTATCATTAACAGGTGTGAATGTTTTTATTTTGCATTCTTTTATAAATTATATTATTAGTATATCTTATTTTATAATTATAAAATAAAATATAAAAAAAAACAAAAAACAGGTGGATTGGTGAGAAATCTGAAAAGTTGCCATGAAAGAAGTGAACCACTAGAGGGAGGCAGAGGTTTCTGTTTAAACTCCAGGCCTTGCTTTAAAGGACCATACCAGTAGTTTTGCATGTTTGAGCCCAATAAATACAACTTGCACACATTGCATTACATTTCTCTATATATTAGATTTGTTTTCCCTACCTTCCAGGCTGTCACTGGTTTCTGTTCATTCCAGCACGCTATAAAAATCAAACTGTAGAGACTTAAAACGTGCTGAGATCAGTAATCATCATCACAGCCAACACGACATGATTTAAATTTTTTTTAGCAAAGTTACTTTATTTAGCCAATCCTACATGCAGCTGCATGGCAGAAAATGTGACTCCGCCAGGGAATATAGTCCCAGGAGAAGACGGCTTTTAGCATGAAATTAAAACCGACTTTCTACATTTAGATGTACGTGTTAGAAGATGAAACATTGAATTGAACTTTTGATTTTGAAAGCTTAAAATAACAGGAAAACGAAACTACGATTTTATGTTTTTGGGAAATGGTTTTCAGTAGCGTAATGTGCCATGCAGGTAGTATTTATTGGGCTTAAACATGCAAAATCACAAGTGTGGTCCTTTAATAAATCATTGCCTTTATCTTGTCCTTCCCATCCCTTTCAGATCCTCAGATAGGTCCAGGTTTAGTCTTTGTTATCAGGGCTCCTAGATTTTGGAATGACCTACCTGAGGAGATCAGGTGGGTCAACAACCCACAAGTGGGTCAGAACCCAGACTTTTAATGAATATATTAAAAATTCCACAAATCCAGCCTCTGAAAAAGATGAAGAAATAAAGAGATGAAGCACACTGAGCTGCTGAAACAAGGCAACAACACTCAGCATCATATAACCAGTGACTCACGAAGCCCTGCTCTTCTTTGATACCACCTTATACAGTGTTTTAAAGAAGATGGAGGAAAAAAATGTGTGTGTGTGTGTACGTGCGTTGTCAAGCCAAGAACAGACAGCTGACATTTAATGGCATTTCTGGCAGCAGGTGTATGTGAGAGAATGTTATCAAATGAACAAATTCTTGTACCTTCTTTTCATTCCTCATGCCTCTAAAGTTTATGTGTGCATTTGTGTGTATGTGTGTGTGTGTCTAGTGTTCCTACCAGTTCAGATATACAAAGAAAATAATTTGTTTTTTTATTTGCAGTTTGGTTTTAAGAGACTCTTAACAATGAGTATGCATCATTAATTGGACTTTTGTATTTATGGAATCTTTAAGGACCATACCACACATTTTGCATGTTTGAGCCTAATATATTCAATTTTCATACATGTTACGTTACTGACAATCATTTCCCAAAGGATAAACCTGTATTTCAGCTTTCCTGATATTTTGCAAAATCTCTTAATCTTTCAAAATCAAATATTCAAGTGATACACCCACCTTAAAAATCCATGTTTCTCCTGCTAATAGTTACACAGCCTTATGAAGTCACGGTCCTTTAAATTTTTCCATAAACGCAGGTCTTCTTTTGGGACTATATTCCCCGGTGGAGGCATACATTCACTCCACGCTTTTTATTGAGCTTAAACACTAAAATTACATAACTTCTAAAAAAACCTGAATACACGTCTTGTTGGTGATGATGGATTACCTATCCCAAGAACGTTTACAGTATCAATAAGTTGATTTTAATAGCAGAATGAACTGAAACCAATGGAGGTCTGGAAGGTAGGAAAAACATTTTTAATTCACTGTTCCAGTAGTATGCTTTGGGAAATGATTGTCAGTAATGTTACATGTATGAAAATTGAATATATTAGGCTCAAATGTGCAAAATGGTCGGTATGGTCCTTTAATAAGAGATAGCAGGATGTGACTCAATCCCACAGTTTGCTCATATACTAAAGGGTGTGAAAATGAAAGAAAAAAAAGTATTTTTTCATATATTAAAGAATATTTTTTAGGTCATTCTGAGGTCACAAACCACATTTTGAGTCAATTTGTCGCATGATGGGGAGGTTGAGTGACCTCAAAATGACCTAGAAAATATTCTTTAATATCAAAAAAAAAATAAATAAATAAAATTATAGTGGCTTATATGTGTGCGTGTGCTGTGTATGTGNTCAAAAAAAAAATAAATAAATAAAATTATAGTGGCTTATATGTGTGCGTGTGCTGTGTATGTGTGTGTGTGAGAGAGAGAGAGAGAGAGAGAGAAAATACACTTACTGACTGTTATGCTAATTGCCTGTGTTGGTCTTGGCTACGACCTAAAGTAGTTTATAGTCTCTTTTTTATTTAATAAATCATCAAATTAACGGACATCTCTCCATGCTTCATTGAAAGTCGCTACAATACAATAATAATAAGTAATAGTGCTATTGAAATGGTGGCTAACGTTAGCTTTGGCTAACTGTTGTTAGCTTTGGCTATTTGGGTATTAGCTTTGGATACTGTCATGTTATGTGTAAATATGTAAATGACACATTCTCATTATGTCCAGTAGAGGGCCCCATAGTCAATGTGCACTTGTTACGTAGCAGTCATCGAAAAGACATGAAGAAGAATATCTGGGGTAACTGTTAGGTAGTTTGGGTGTTGCAGCATGGCTGAATAATAAAGTGCTAGTGCAAACTAGTAGTAGAAAGAAACATATTTTTGTCTTTTGGAGACAAGACAGATACCTGGGTGTTAGCTTAGGCTACCTAGGTGTTAGCTTAGGCTACCTGGGTGTTAGCTTTAGCTACCTGCGTGTTAGCTTTAGCTACCTGGGTTTCTGCGTGGCAAGCTTGGTTTCACTGTGATGTTATTCCCTTTTTTTTTTTTTTTTTTTTTTTTTTTTATAACGCCGTTTGCGTCATATACATGACTTTATCAGCATGATCAGTTTTTGACCAAAATGCCAGTTATATCGTATCTGCTGTATGTTTTCTGCCCTCTGGCGGATTATCGATGCATTTGCAAAGTCAAAATGGCTGCCCCATGATATGTTCCATCAGTTACCAACAGACTACTTTGCCACTACTTTTACTACTTTTCCACTTTTGAGGAACCTAAGGTAAGAATATCATTGTTTTGGTTTGTAACGTTTCAGTATGAACACTTGATGGACTGAAGCAGCTTATAATTACTCAAGTTTTGTACTTTATTTTATAATAATATTGTGTCGAAATTAAGTATTAAATATTAGATATCTTAGGTCATTTTTCTGTAAATCCCAGAGCCATAATTTTTTTGCATTTCATCACATTTTTGTGGCTTTTAAGGTAAGACAGTTTAAATTTTTTAATAAACTAATTAAAGATTATAATGACATCTTTGATATATTGAGTGGAAATTGAGATTTAGATGTATTTATATATGATATATATTTTATAAACAACCTTCTCTATCATAATCAGTTGGACGTTGCAATAGATTATTAGCTAATCCTTGCTTTTTTTTCTGATTGATTTTCACTTCATTCCAAACAGTAATTACTTTGAGAGAATTAATACCTTTAACACCTGCTAGATCCATAAATGTTTCCCACAGGCCTTTTTTTTTTTTTTTTTTTTTTTGTATATTTGGTTGATATTATCTGCTTTTTAATAACATTTGGAATAAGTTTGGAATTTTATGGTGAAATCTCCAGCTTTGTACTGTAATATTCCCACTCAATCTCTCAAGATAATCAGAGCAGCATTCCAAATCTGGAATACTGCTCTTCCTTGGTGTCCATAATTATCCTGAGAGTTATTTATTATTTTTTTTGGCTGAAATTATCCATCCAAATATCCATTTTTTTTTTTTTTTNTTTTTTTTTTTTTTTTTTGTATAATTTAGAATAAATTTCTGGAATTTTTTGGTGAACGCTCCAGCCAAATGAATCCACTTCCTGTGTAATATTCCCGCACAATACTTTCAAGATGATTAGACACCCCGGGAAGAGCAGCATTCCAGATTTGGACATTTTCCCATCTGTGACATAACAGTTCAACACGATTCAGAGCTGAATGTTTGAACCTGGAGGTAAAAATACGAAAATGAAAGTAAAGTGAGAGGATAGGAAAATAATGAACAGTTGTTTTCTGACATTTTGGACATTTCATGATGGCTAAACTCGCAGAGATGTAGTTTAATGCAGTTCCCTAAAGAATGGGTCATGTTTTGAAGAATTCCCTGGTGGATCTTCCTCTTCTCTCTCTCTCCTCCTCCTCTTCCTTCTGATCCACTCTGACTTTTCTTCCTGCCCTCAGAGACTCGGACAGGTTGAACTCTCTCTCTCTCTCTCTCTCTCTCTCTCTCTCTCTCTCTCTCTCTCTCTCTCTCTCTCTGGGTTTCTCCTTGTTGCAGCAGGGTTTCTTGCCTCAGCTCCTCTCCTCTACATTAACTGACGCCTCCGCACATCCAGACCTGTCAGCTTCGCTCTGTACTTCCTCCTGTTGAATTTTAAGCGAGTCTCAGCCGAACCGTCCAGCTTCTGTCAGACACGGAGGCTTCAGGTTCCTTTCGCTTGGATGAAGCGGTGGAGACCTTGTTAGGATTTTTGCTTTATTTCCCCCCAAATGTTGCTTTTTTTTATAATGATTTTAGGGTCTGAGAAAACAAGCTGTCAAGAGGAGAGAAGTAATGTTTTATTAATGCTTTATCTTTATATTCCTTTCTGGGGACTTTTCAGGTATAATCGTAAAAACAGATTTTACTGCTCCTTTCAAACCCATCAGCACAGCTCTTCTAACCCAGAAACTACCAGCACCGTGTGACATTTCCGCTGCTATTGCCCCTGTAGCTGCCCTTTCCCTGCCTGGCTTTATCAGCCCGGTCTCATATGGGAATGACGCACTTCTCGTTGTTCAAATATTTCGGAGTGGAAGTCCACGAGGCGAATCATCTCCCGCT
The DNA here is from genome assembly GCA_014773175.1 of Lucifuga dentata. Taxonomy (NCBI): domain Eukaryota; kingdom Metazoa; phylum Chordata; class Actinopteri; order Ophidiiformes; family Bythitidae; genus Lucifuga; species Lucifuga dentata. The sequence continues at coordinate 18,281 of VXCM01004959.1, forward strand.
CTCCAGGTGCAGCACCTTGGAAAAGGTCACGAAGACTGATGGGCTGAAAATGTAAATTTCATCTCAAACTCCAGGCTGCTTTTCCTGCAGATTCAGCCTCAGACTCCCGGTGTGCGGTGTGCTGCTCCATGAGGTCACGACTCACTCTCATGCCAGACGAAATCTGCTGTTATAATCTTATTATAAGACTTCAGGATGCACAGTATCTCACTCATAACAAATCCTACACAGCAGGGCCGGAGCTAGGATTTCTGACTCCTGGGTCCAAGCCCCGCCTTCCCAGCCCTCGTGGAGATAAATTTAACCAGACAACAATAAGAAAGGCTATAAAAATTTATATTAATCCAAATTTTTAAGGTTAAAAACAGAGGAAAACCCCGACATATAATAATAATAACTTTATTTGTATAGCACCTTTTAGACATTAAAACACAAAAGATAAAATCCAGGGAGACAAAAACAACAATTCTATAAAAGAACAGAATTAAAGAACCAAAGTAAAACAGTGCAACAGTTAAGAAAAGGCCTTACGATAAAAGAAAGTTTTCAGTAATTTTAAAAGAAGACACTAACTGCGTTTCCATCCACCTATTTTTATGCAAATTTTGAATATGTGCATAAGAAAGTCTGATGGAAACTCCATTAATTCGCATCAACTCCAAATTCACAGTAAAAATTTATGTGCTTGGCAGAGGTGGATTAACTGATGATTCGCATAAGATAAAATGCGATTAAAGTGGATGGAGACAGTTCATTTGAATTTGATGAGGACGCGGACTGTGTTGCCTGGTGATCACACACATACACACGTACACAAAGAGCAGGTGGTCGTCAACAAGCGCCTGCAGAACGATGGATCCGTTATTCGTTATATCCGAAAAACNAAGAGCAGGTGGTCGTCAACAAGCGCCTGCAGAACGATGGATCCGTTATTCGTTATATCCGAAAAACGTGTTAGTTTTTCAGTAATAACTTGACAAACCGTGTAAATGATTGTTCTACCCACACTGAAAGTTTCACCCACTACATAGTACTCAGACACATGGTGAGTTTATAGATCACCATGGCAACATGCTCTCAGGCATCTGTTGGCTGCATTAATAAGGCGTGTATAACTGCTTATGGGCTGTAATAAGAATTCTTCCACATCAAAGTTTTCATTAAACTCTTCATGCTGTGTTTTGCTGTGGACATTAGTTTATGTAGAATTAAATCATGCTCTGAGATAATTCGCATAACGTAGTTGATGGAAATGCGCATCAATTCGCATTTCCTTTAATCGCAATTAATGCTAATAAGTTGGATGGAAATGCAGCACAGACTTAGCCAGTCTGACTTCCTCTGCAGGGAATTCCACAGCAAAGGCCTGATCACCTTTGGTAACAAAGCGAGATTCAGGAACTATCAAAAGGTTCCTGCCAGAGGATCTCAAACAGCAGTCAGACTCACTAGAGTTAAAAGATCACAGATGTAGAGAGGGCCTGGCCGTGTGAGGCTTTAAAAACAAGCATAAATTCTTAAAATCAATTCTAAAACTAATCAGTGAAGCCAGCTAGAACTGGAGTGATGGTCACTTCTTCTGGAGCGTTAAAAGCTGAGCAGCAGCATTTTGAGTTAACTGAAGCCTAAGAATGTTTCCTTCCTGATACCAGAGTAAAGTGCATTATGGTAATCATTATAGTATCTAGTCTAGAGGTGATAAACCGTGGACGACCTTTTCTAGATCTGCAAATGAAAAAAAAAGGCCTAACCTTAGAGATTAGCCTGAGCTGAAGGAAATAAGTCTGCACAACCTTTGTCACCTGAGCATTAAAGGAGAGACATGAATAAAAAAAAAAACACCCTGAGATTCTGGGCCTCCTGTTTAACATACATAGATAAAGGGTCCAAGCTGACATAAAGTGATGGGTATTGTTATGAAGGCTAGCAGGTGGAAAGCTAGCTGATGATTATGATGACTTCTGTTTTGGAGTCGTTGAGCCTGAGGAAGTTTTTGGACATCCAGCATTTAATATCAGCCAGACAAGACAATATGGAAGACAGTCACTACTACTGGGCTTTAGTGGGATGTACAGTTGTGTGTCATCAGCATAGCATCGTACTGGATCTTATATTTACTGATAATTTGACCCGATGGGAGTATATAAATAGAAAATAATAAAGGCCCCAGAATGGAACCCTGTGGAACCCCACAAGTGAGTGGAGCGTTTGAGGAAGATACCTCACTGATTGATACTGAGAATGATCTATTTGTCAGGTAAGAAACAAACCATCCAAAGCCACATCACAGATACCAACAAAGGATTCCAGATGATTGATTAAATACAAATATAATCACATGACATCTCCTGTGAAGGGTTGTCGGTCTTGATTGGAGACGTTGCTGTTGTTGAGGTGGTGTCCTCTTTTATCCTCAGGTACCCGGAGCTCAGTGGTTGTGTTTCATGGTCAGCTGGCAGGCACAGAGGCGGGGTNCCTCAGGTACCCGGAGCTCAGTGGTTGTGTTTCATGGTCAGCTGGCAGGCACAGAGGCGGGGTCTTTTCTAGAGTTTATGGTGCCACGGCAACAGATTTTCAGCTACATTACATTTGCCAAATTGCATTTTGTTTCTCTGCCAGGTTACAAATATATAAACTCGGTTTAGATGTATAGTCAATGAGGAGGGTAATGGGCAGCGTTTCATGTGTAACCCCGCCCACAAGTGTAACCCTGTCCAGCTAACGAAGCCACAGGAAAGAACTTCTTAACTGAGTTGCTGACGAATCATTTCAAAAAGTAATAATGATCAAACAGTAACTAATTATTCCAGGAACAAAATTTTACTAGTTTTCCATAATTTCATCAGATTTTCACAGCAGCAGCTGGCGCACATCTGGATGGTTCCCCAGCTGTTGAACAGCAGCAGCACCCACGGGCGACATTACTGGAAGGCCAGATGTGATTCAGACTGTGATCACCTGACAAACCCTGTGACTCACCGAGCTAAAAACCTTCAGCCAGAAGCTTCAGCAAAGGAGGACAAGAAATCAGTCAAATCAGGAGAAATGCATCGATTTGAACATTTTAACACTGTGACCTCTGGCACACGTGCACGCCAATCATGCGTCCTGCTCCTTTGCCAGTTGCCAAGGTCACCAAACCTGCACAGCGAGCACCGCTAGAAAAGCAGAGATAAACACTTTATTTTTTCTGCCTCTTTGTGCTGCAGTCAGACATCGATCTCTCCATCTGCCCCTCTCTCTCTCTCTCTCTCTCTCTCTCTNCTCTCTCTCTCTGTCTCTGCTCCGGTCCATTTTCTCCTCCGAAGCAGAGAAATAAAGCAGCCTGTTCCTCCAAAACTCTCCTAAGGAAGCCACTCTCAGCCTCGCGCTCTCTGTCTCTCTCTCTCTCTCTCTCTTTTTTTCCCGCTGTTTTCCTCCGCAGTCTGAAACCGTCTGGCTTCAAAGGCACGCTCTCAAAACGAACAGATAAAAGAAGGGTCGATACGGCAACGACCACTGAGCCCCTAACACGCTGCGTTACCCAGAAACAACTTCAGCTTTTATTCCTGGCAGCTTCCAGGTTCCAAAAATGAACGTAGAAGAATATAGAATATATGTGTGTGTAATAGTGTTTATGCTGTGTTGGATGATTAGCAGCAGAAAAGTATTAATGTAAAATAAAGTATTGATAAATGGTGATATTGAAGGTTTGGTTGAGGATCAACACTCCTCTTTTTCCTTTCTTTTCATAAACAAATATTGCAGCTCTCCTTTTCTGAATATATATTTAATGGTTGATGATCGCTAGATTTTCCTCTGAAACTCTTGATTTTCCACCTTAAAATTCCCCTTAAACGTCTGATGCTGACATCAGCACCAACCTAGACTCCTTCTCTACTTTTATGTGAGCAGGCCATAACTGCAAAATAAAAAAAAAATTTAAAAAACAAAAATGAAATGAAAATAAAGGTCACGAAAAATAAATTAAAATACAAAAATAAAATGCTTTTAATTGAACAGACTGGAATAAGTATATTTTTAAATATTTTAATTATACAATATAAATAAAGAATAAAATATTGGATAAGAGAATGATAATGAGAAGGAATGAAACAATAACAAAATAAACTAAGGAAAAATAATAAATTAGGAAGAAAACAGGAAAATTTAATAAAAGCTTGGATGAAATTTAATTAGATAAAAATTAAACATACATCAATTAATAAAAGAGATGAAGTGCTGAGTGGTCAGACATGAACATGAAGCAGGTCAACAGCGACATAAAAAGGGATGCAGCGATGTGAAGTGGCTGTGATTACCGTGAAAACACCCGGTGACTCATCTCTGCCTGCGTGTGTGTGTGTGTGTGTGTGTGTGTGTGTGTGTGTGTGTGTGATGCCACGTTTGTGTAAAGAAAACCATTGCACGTCTGTCTGATGATGTCAATTTTCCTGATATCGAGAAAAAAATATAGCAGTTTTTAATCGTATTTCCCTCATTTATGAAAATGTTCATAGGAAATATGTCATTTTCATTTCTAAAATTTGAAAGATGGAGAAGACAAATTGCTGCTTAATCCAACATCAGTGCACACACGTGTGCGTGTGTGCACTGATGTTACACACACACACACATAAAGGTGCTTCCTCTCCATTCAGCTATGATGCTTTCTTGGTTGCCATGGCAGCCAACAAGCGTATCTCTGGTGCCGGGCAGAAATGGGCTCTGATTGGTTAATCAGTATTCAGACTGTGTGTGTGCTTGGCTGGATGCTGCTCTACTCTACTGTGTGTGTGTGTGTGTGTGTGTGTGTGTGTGTGTGTGTGTGTCCATCAAATGTCACCTACCACCTGAGAGATACATGATTCTTTTCTCTTTCCTCATCAACCTTCCTGTTGTAAAGAGGAAGAGAGGAGCAGAGGGGAGGGGGGCATGGGTGATGGCTGTGACCTTTGACCCTCATCTGCAGTGATTAGCCAGAGGGGAAAGAGAGAGGGAGGCCAATTCAACCTGAATTTTTCCAGTCAGACATTTTGATCAGATTCTGGATGAATGAATGAATGTATGAATTTATGTTATATTTACATTATATTTATGTTATGATCATAACAGTTTAAGATGAATCTATTTGAAGGAAAAGACTCAGTCTTTGCATTTAAAACTTAATCTCCTAAAAAAAAAAAAAAAAAANAAAAAAAAAAAAAAAAAAATAGAAATTACAAAAGGAGGAGGGGAGATTGATCTTTACCTCTGGCTGTGATTGACAGCAGCTTGGTTGCCATAGAGACATAATAAAATTGCAGACTGCCTTATGTAAAGGCATTAATGTGTAAAAATCCTCATAACTGGATTGTTGGTGATGCTAAATGCTCTCAGGTGAAATTTCTGCCACGTTGTTCATTAACAACACTTCAGAAAGATGTGCGTGTGTGTGTGTGAGCATATTTATTATCTCACGTGACTGATTATTTCTTTCTGTTCCTCAAATGCATATTCTTCCTTTGTCCTAACTTTTCAGAGGTCAAAGGTCAAACTGTGTCTGGATCAGGTGTTATTGACAGGGAGGATTGAGGTTCAGGAGTTTATATAACAGAAAAAAGATGGATGTTTAAATCTCGTGTGTGAATCACAGATGCTGCTTGAAAAAAAAGCTTCAAAAACAAACTTAGGAACGTCTGGTTTTGGACAAAAAAAATGTCTCCAGCTTCCTGAATTCTGTATGACGGCGTATTAGGGCCATATAAGGCGAAAAAAAAAATCAAATTATGATAAGCATACAGAACTTTTAAAACTGGCAAATTTTCGAGTTTAAAAACTCGCAAATTTTTGAGTTTAAAAACCCGAAATAATGCCCCCCTTATTTTTTTTTCCGTCTTATATGGCCCTAATATGCCATCATAATTCTGACATCACCAACATGGAGATTTGTTTTAGGGGATGGGATTGGTCAGGGGCCGAGCGCTTCTGATCGGGAGGGGGGATCTGGTTCTGCCGAGCATGACCAATCAGAGCTACCCATAGTTGGTGAATCGTGGATCTCCATTGGGAAGGGGGGCTCTGGGTCTGCCAATCATGGCCTCTGTAAGGAGGGGGGTTTCCCTGCTTCAGCCAGTCGTGGGCCTCTGTCAGGCAGGCTACTTAACAGATTGCGTATCAGGAAATGTTGCGATAAAGAACGAGGTTTCTGTGGTTTCTTCAGGAAATGCACTATGTGGTTTCCAAACTTCATGCATGTAAATTAACCACAATTGTCTCCATAAAGTTCTTTAAGATGGTGGCCTTCTATTCATGTTTCTGTGTGTGTGTGTGTGTTTGTAGCTGCAGGTGGAGGATGACCAGGGCATTAACATGGGTGTAGAGAGCAGTCAGGATGTTTGATCCCAGAGTCCGGATCAAAACTCTGCCCTTGTTGACTTCTTCCAAGGTAGGGTGTGTTTACGTCATATTGTGTATTTGTGTGCAGAGTGTCCACATAACAGGATGAGTGTTATAATGATAAATGTAAAAATATTTCCAGAATGTAATTATTTTACAAATTTCAGTACTGAACAACGGTTAAAGGACCATACCACCTATTTTGCATATTTGAGCCTAATATATCAGTGTTTCCCACATATGGTCGAAACCTGGGTGGCCCTCCCAGGTTTCTAAAGACCCGCCCAGGTTTTGTGGGAAGACCCAGTGTTAGCTTGGTTTATACTCGCCATTGTCGCAAGTGCACGAGAAGCCGCGCACCACTTAAAACAATACAACTCCAACGCAGTACTGTCCCGTTGCGTCGGGATATCCCCCCCNCCATGGACAACTTGAATTGTCAGTAAGGTTATCGCTGAACTTGCCCGTCACCCTCTGACTTGGGCGGCCCCAAGAAAGTGAAAGTGACAAAGCGAAATGGAACTCTTTACTCTTGTTTTGGTGTCATCCCTAAACCCCAAAAGAAGACCTGTGTTTATGGAAAAATTTAAAGGACCGTGACTTCATAAGGCTGTGTAACTATTAGCAGGAGAAACATGGATTTTTAAGGTGGGTGTATCACTTGAACATTTGATTTTGAAAGATTAAGAGATTTTGCAAATTATCAGGAAAGCTGAAATATGGTTTTTATCCTTTAGGAAATGATTGTCAGTAATGTAACATGTATGAAAATTGAATATATTAGGCTCAAACATGCAAAATGTGTGGTAAGGTCCTTTAAGAGACTAAAAATGCCAAGTTTTCAAGGCGTCACCAGTCTGACAGACAGACAGACAAACAACTTTATTTATATAGCACATTTCATACACAAGGGAGACTCAATGTGCTTCACATAAAACATGTTAAAAAAAAAAAAAACTTATGGTAAATCATATAAAAAAAAACATTCAGGTACATTAGAAATATAAATATGATTTCAAAAAGAATGCATAAAAAAGACATTTAAGAATAAAGTTAAAACTTATTTAAACATTTAATTTAAAAGACTAAAATCAGAACATATTTATCAAGTACAGTTAAGAACATCTAAATGCTAGGTTTACAATTTAGCAAAAAGCAATGGTGAACATGAATGTTTTCAGTCTGGATTTAAAAGTAGTCAAAGTTGGAGTNTTTAGCAAAAAGCAATGGTGAACATGAATGTTTTCAGTCTGGATTTAAAAGTAGTCAAAGTTGGAGTAAGGCTTAAATTATCTGGAAGTTTATTCCAGGTATTCGCTGCATAATAGCTAAACGCTGCTTCTCCATGTTTAATTTTGACCCTAGGGACAGCTAACAGACAGCCTGGTGTCTAAGATTCTCTCTGTAATTTTGATATTTATTTTATTTTGCTCATATTTACTTTGAAAAGTTTGCAACAATTTTTTTTAGATTATTTCATTCTATTATTTTAAAACTTAATTAAATTTCATATAAATATTAAGTAGCAGTTTCGGTTTTCACAGTTTCATCAGCTTTTAAACATTTTTAGACTTAAGCACTGATGAAAGGGCAGCTTTAAATGTCAAATATAAATGAATAGTATAGCTAAAATATTTTTTAATTTATTATTTTAATGAATTCTTGTCATTTTGAATTACTTTTATTATTTTACAGATACAATAATGTAATACTTTTATTTATAAAATAATGAAAATTATATTTAAAAATTTAAAAATGCTGTGGTTATATTAAATGTATTTTAAATATTTCAATTTATTTTACATTATAATAAATAAATTAAACATCTTTTTAAATTTCCCCAAAAATTCCAGAAAGAAATGCTTTAATCGAATTTCTTGGATTGCCTACATTGGGTTTTATAGTTAAAACGATAAATTATTCACATGAATAACTGGCAGATCATATCTGTGAGGTTTAATCAAATAGAAGGAAAATGAAACATTTTGTCTCTGTGATAACGACGTGAAAAGTCGGTGATTTCCTCTTAGAATTGGCAGCTTTAATAACAGAGAAATGTTTGGTAATTTTACGGCTGAAATGATGGTTGAGTTTAATTTCAGTCAAAAGATTAAAAAAGGAGCTTTAAAGGAAAAACTAAACATCAGTTCATCATAATTAATCATTTCCTCATATCAAACTATATCAGCATGGTTTTAACCTGGCTAAAATCTTAAAAGCATAAATGCCATAAATTTTTAGATTCTTTCCCAGCAGTAAACACATCCTAAAGGACCATACCAGTGATTTTGCATGTTTGGGCCTAATAAATACTACCAATAATAAATAGTTTGCAGTTCTGTACTGTATTATTTATTGAGCTCAAACATGCAAAATCATTGGTATGGTCCTTTAATATTGATCAGGCCCACACATACAGCATGTTTTATGAACCAGGAGGAGGAGCTACTGTTTAGTAATTTTCTTCATGTATTCCATATTAATTTGATTAATTTACACTTTCCCTGATGAAAGATGAAACATAAAATTGCAGATGACAAGAAAAACAGCAAAAAGAAGAACAAAGTGTTAAAACACGAAGTGCAAAAAGATAACAGATTGAAGTGTGATTACAGCTCAGATTGTTTCACTGATTTTATTTTGCTAATGAAACAAATCCCGTGCTCTTTTATTCTAAGGTTATAAAAGCTTCCTGCAGATTCCCACAGATGCAGCGTTTCTCTGTGTGTATAATCACAGAAACACTCGTTTTCATAAGCCTCCTCGCGCTAATTAAACGCCATGTCGCCCTTGAAGCTACAGCTAATCTACATGAAATTTACATATGCAAATGAAATGAAATTTAAATTACAGCCACCTAATTATTTGCTCGTTCATCTTTCGTTTAAAGCAGGCCAGGCGCTGTGTGTGTGTGTGTCTCACTGTTTTTTCACCACTTCCTCTTCCATACATGTCTGTTTGATTAGCTATTAAATCATTAAATCATGACACTTTGACAATATGAACACATACTGCCAGCTACTTTATGTTACAAACATGAGAGAACACAATAGAAACCACATAAATACCCTTTAAAGCATCAGAAAATATTTGTTTGTAGAAAGGGATGTTGCGGTTGAGGTTTTAACTTTCCTGATTAGTTGAGATAATCCACACTGATACACACATGATGACCAAAATTACTCATTTTGATTATCTTCTGAGGTCGTTTTTAGACCTGTAGATCGTTTGCTCTGTTCTGAATCAGATCTGCAGATTGTTTGCTCTGGTCTAGATCTGTAGATTGTTTGTTCTGGTTTGAATCAGATCTGCAGATCGTTTGTTCTGGTCTTAATCAGATTTGTAGATTGTTTGCTCCGGTCTGAATCAGATCTGGAGACCTGCAGATCGTTTGTTCTGGTCTGAATCAGATCTGAGGATCATTTGTTCTGGTCTGAATCAGATCTGCAGCTCATTTATTCTGATAGGAATCAGACCTGCAGATTGTTTGCTCTGATCTAGATCTGTAGATCATTTGTTCAGGTCTGAATCAGATCTGAGAATCATTTGTTCTGGTCTGAATCAGATCTGCAGATTGTTTGTTCTGGTCTTAATCATATCTGTAGATCGTTTGTTCTGGTCTGAATCAGATATGTAGATTGTTCTAGTCTGAATCAGATCTGCAGAACGTTTGTTCTGGTCTGAATCAGATCTGCAGATCGTTTGTTCTGGTCTGAATCAGGGACTAAATTGTTAGTTTGGTTCAGTTTCACACAGGAAAACTTCAATTAAAACAAAACATATCAGCAAAAGTCATGTCTGGAATTCCTTTGGAACTGGACTCCTCCTACTGTGGTGGTTTTGGTCGACACCGGATGTGATTTCTGCATTCAGACCTGCATAAACGAACGTAACGAAGGAGAAACAAACCCAAGGTGACCAAACCGACCAAACCACGCAGGTGTGAAAACGTCCTTAAAATTTTCATCTGGTGTCGTGTGAACACAAAAAGGATAAATGGACTTTATTCATCTGGTGTGTGTGTGTGTGTGTGTGTGTGTGTGTGTGTGTGTGTGTGTGTGTGTGTGTTAGGAAGAGAGAGACAGAGAGATATCATAGACACTGAATGAATTCCGTAACTCTGTTTCAGTCAGTATTCCAGTCGTGCTGCTTTCTATAAATCCTTTATTGGTATCATTTCCTGTGTGTGTACATTGAGTCAGACACAAACAACAGACAAACATGAAGGTAAAGGTAACTGTACATCAGCCCAGACTTCCCTTTAAGCTCCTAGCAGCGATGCTCGTTTGCTTCCGGCTCACAACTGAAACGCTTTACACCATTTAAAGCTCCATTTCCGATTGCGAAACCTCTCCATCGCTACGATAATCCCACCCGAGCGCTGCAACTTCTCTGCATCCGTTTATGCATTTCCAGACTCTATTCTTCACCATCTGTTTGTACTTTTATATATATATATAAAAAAAAAAAAAAACNAAAAAAAAAAAAAAACCCTGCAGAGCTCTAATCCATCATTGCTAAAAGCAGCAATTACGTGCCTTTAATTTCTCCTGCTCTCAGCCTCCAGAATTAAATAACGCCGCCGATTATTCCACACAAGAACATGCATTAGTGTAACAGCATTAGTGATTTTCAATGCATTCCTGCTTTGCTCCATTATCGCGGTGATGGATTATAGTTTGGGAATAATGTCTCCGAGCCGTTTGTGATGCTGCTGAGTCTAGAACTGATGGCGGAAATGAGAGGCAAAGCTTCACTGGTGCCACGTTATAAACGTACAGGTGCTTTTTTTTGTTTTGTTTTTTGTTGGGTTTTTTTTTTTTTTTTTTNTTTTTTTTTTTTTTTTTTACATGTTGCCTACATTACCACATGCATTAGCCCCCATCGTCTTCCTCTTTTACAAACCATGCAACGAGTGGGAAACGGAGAAAATGGAGAGGTGGGAGGAAATGTGTTCTCTGGCAGAGGTGAAAAGAAAAGCAGGATGAAGTGTGTCTTCTGTGTGTGCGCGTGTGTGTGTGTTCAGATGGAGAGAGAGAACTTTTAGGCCGCATTTACACCACACAATAACATGCAGTGTGTATTCAGATAAGAGAAAAATGCACGTTAATGGAAGGCGTGAACGAGTTCTGGCCTGCATTGTGATTGGATCACAGTCACAGCTAAGAAACACGTTGAAACATCGCCCCGCCTCATCTTCTCAACTCCACTTGCACTCATTAATAAAGTTATTTTGAATCATTGGGAGTTGCGACTTGTTGTAAATGGGCACTTCCACTTTCAATTTCGACAATGATNATTTTGAATCATTGGGAGTTGCGACTTGTTGTAAATGGGCACTTCCACTTTCAATTTCGACAATGATAACCTGTGCAAAAGGGTTACTGTATATACTGGAGTATAAGCTGATCTTGTGTATAAACCGACGCCCTGATGTTGTTCCATCAGTTTATTTAGCAAATTATCTGTTTTTCTGGGTATTGTCATAGTATTCCTGTGATTTCTGAAAATAATCCACGTACCGGAAAACATGATATTTATTTCAGCAGCTGATTATCATAACCGACCAATCATAAAAGCGCTTACTGGCCTCCACAAATGGCCGCCGCAAAATGTGCTGGATAAGATGCTTAGTCAGGAAATATCTCATGCTAAGGTATGATTTAAACTATTTTCCATGGGTATTGGTAAAGGGTAGTATTTACACCCCTGGAAATTTCCTTCTCTGGGATCAACTTTGGATTTCTCGTGTATAAGCCGACCCCCGATTTGCTTTGTGAAATTTGGTAATAAAAACTCAGCTTATACNTTCTCGTGTATAAGCCGACCCCCGATTTGCTTTGTGAAATTTGGTAATAAAAACTCAGCTTATACTAGAGTATATATGGTAGTTGTTATTTTTAAAGACTGGACGAAGCTTGTCCATGGAGCAAAGAGGAAACACGAACCAGACAGCGATCTGCCTACTGAGATCCAATCCCAATGCAGCAGAATCCAGAGAACGAGAATTAATGCAAAGTGCTGACATTGCGTTTTAATGCTTTCTCATGTCGTGATATTCAGGAATAAAGTGCGATGGATGAAACTCCATGGCAACCAGCTCCATGGTGATTACCGTAGCTATTATGGAGCCTCGCCGTGTTCCTGTGTCTCTAAAGTCCACCCAACCAGCAGGTCTTCTTTTAACAATTTGTGCCTTCAGATTGCTGAAAATACAGCAAAACTAGTTCCGTTTTTGGATCCAGTTCATCATACAAACTCAGCAGCTACATCTGTTTACAACATATGTGGAACATATGTGATAGTCATACGTGGAATTAACTGAATCATGTTGCTGCGGACTCCCATGATTTCTCAGCCCTAATTAAACGAGCCGTTCCCCTCCTGTGCTGAGATACCTTGTAGATATCTCATTATCGTAGCCTCTGTACCTGGATAACCACTGGCGGAGACAAAGGTCTTTGGAGACGGTGGCAGTAATTGCGTGTTCGCGTTTGAGCCAGAAACTGCGGATCGCCAACACTGCATACACTATTGTAACTGTTCCTTTGGTCAGTCGCCAGGTAACAGGCCATTAATATTCAAGCATGTGCCGCAGAAGTTCAGTCGCCGCTTTTAAAGGCTCTGAACCCTGCAGCTGGTCTAACGAGCTCAGGGGAGAGACTCGCATTCCGTCTCCAGGAGTGTGGGATGAATCAGCTGCTTAATAAATTCGCTTATGGTACGTTCAAAGAACAAATCCAGCATCCTCCACTTGATTAGGAGTCCTTGTGTATGAAAATAGTGAACCAGGAGGAAGCTGAGTCCATTACTTTCTGCATCAGGACCTCTGGATGCATTATTGTTGTTATACCATGGCCACTTATCACACGCAGCAAGAGAAATGGTGTCCAATTTGTCCAAAATCAGGTTATGGCGAGCTCATATCACACAGTTTCACCTCTGATTTTGTAGTCTGAGACTAATGTTTCTGTTCTGGGACAAAAACCTTCAGGTCGGAGCCTAATCGTGATTTGTACCGGACTCTCGTTAAGTTTGAGCAGTTCAGAGACATGTCCTTTTATGGCCTGTTTGAGATGCTCTTCTGCTTTCAGTGGATAAATCCACAGAACGGCAATTAGCAGTAGCCAGTGAGAGCGTGAGAAGAGGCGGAAGAGACAAAAACATCAACATTCACCGAATTTTCTCATTCTTTTTTTGCCTGCACAAAATAATGAGTATGCTACTTGAATGGCAAGCAGCTCCTTGATTGGATCCGTATCGGTGAAATCACAGTGACTTCCTGTCAGTCATTTCCTGCCAGGTGAGAGGTCATGTGATCACAACATCGTCAAGACAGAAATTACAGGAGAGATTGCTGTGTAATTTGAGCGGTTCAAGGTTTTGTTTTTTTTTTCGGATTTCTGAAGTGTGCACTGAGCTTCACATAAATGGTGACCTGTCAGCCAATCAGAAATAAGTATTTTCTACGGCCATGGTATAAAGCAACATCAACAAACAAACCTAAACAATGAAAATGACGTTTGCAGACCTGATTGTCGAGGTTTATTTTATGTCAGCAACTTTTCTTTTACCTTTTGCTGAGAGGGAAGTAGTAACATAGCCACCCTTAGCATTACACATCAAACGGTTAATAAACAGTACAGCCACGTTTCTTTAACATGAGACAAGAACAACGTCAGTCTTCATCATTATCATCATCATCAACACACAGTGACCGTGAAACCGCGTACGACAGGACACAGCTGACTCAGGTGCCGTTACGTCGAGAATTTGAAAATCTTAGGTAAACCTGAAAGGTACCCAGGAGGGATTAGACCATTTAGCATGTTAGCATGTTAGCATTTGTCACAAACTCTCACATTTTGAGTACTAAGATGACAGTTTTGCCTTTACCACAAGAAACAGTGAAAAATAAGAAAAACGTACAAAAACTTTGAACTTGTTTCCGTTACATTTTGGTATTATTAAAGGACTTTAGTGTAATCTGTGGGTTCAAGCGTAGTTTACCAGCATTAGTACAGTGAACAGATGAACACAAAGACTAATCACAGCTAATGAGGGGAAAAAAATGGAGTCCGTATGGAAAAATCTGAAAATGCCAATCAGAAAAGCTGAGTGAGCCGTCTGGCATCGTCACAGTCTCTTCAGTTGTGGAGTGGATCCTCCGGTTTAACAGTGGGATGCAGGAAACACGTTAGCCGCATCACAGCCTTTCCTGGTTTGTGAGGATTAATCATAACAGCTCAGCTCGCCGTTTTATCCGCTAGAGAGGTCACCAGACACAGGAAGTCTGTTTGATGTTATATGAGGGCTGATTGGTAAGTTCCGAGCCTACACATCATCTTAATTCAATTCTAACTTCCTCAAGGCTCTGCGAGCTGGACAAGATACACAAACTAGGCCAACGTGCAGCATTTATGGACTTGCTGGCTGCTATCCATTATTGTGACTTTGAACTAGTTTCACCTGATTTGGCCCGTCAGGCTTTCACTTCGTCCCAAACATGAAAAAAAAGGTTTTTGCTGCAACCTATTTGGCCTCAGATCATGACAAGTGGGAGGACGGATGATTCTTGGACCAGCAGGAAACAGATTTCTATGAAACATGGATAAAATGCCTGCAGCTTTGTTGGCAGAAGCATCGAGCTGGAAGGAGATTAAGTTGAACTAGAGGGGCATTTGTAAGAAATGACTATATTTTTCTGGATGTATCTTTTTATGGATTTGCATCCTTATCCAAGTCTGGACCAAATTGTGCCTAGTGATAGTCTACTGGGGAACAAGTGGGCCTAATTTTTTCATTGATGTTGGTGTATTTACTATCAAAGATATTGAAAATATATAAAAAAAAAACGCCCTATGTTACAAAATCATTAAAAAAACAAAAAAAACTCCTGGGTCCAGATATGCATTAAAACTTTAGGTTTTCCCTGGAGTAATTCTACTTCTTGGTGGAAATTTTTTAAAAAAACCTCTGCTAGGCTCAGAACTTATCAATCATTCTCATAAATTCTGCAGCTTTTCAGTCTTTGCAAGATCCCTTTTGTGGGAAACACAGAACACTTTATTTGAAGCAATTACGTAGAGGAGCAAACAACTGCAAACCTCAGAGTTCGACGTTTCCGTGTGAGGCTCAGAACTTATCAATCAAAGCAGTTACGTTTTCATACGATGCTTTGTGGCTCACGCATGTATTTATAGGCTTTTTCACGTAAAAGGGAGAATTCCATTTATTTTCTGCCACTGATGCAACTTCCTGTGTTGCATCTGTACCGCGTCTTCCAGCAGCAGCCTGGTTATCCTGAGCTGAACAGAACACACTTGTTTCACGTCTGCCTCGTGGGATCACAGTATTAACACGTTCAGTTTTTTTTTTTTTTTACAAGTTAACGGGCCCGAACAAGCCTGCAGCTTCATGCCAAAGAAAGACGAGTAAACGGGAAACCTGTAGCTTCATGTCGGGATTTTGGCACCGCGTCGGCTGTCACAGTGAGAGGGCAAACCGGCCTTTTACAGAGCCTGGAATCCTATTTGGTTTGACTGAATTTCAAGGCGTTTCACTCTCTGCCGTGTAATTTCCGTCATTCAGAGTTTGGATTCGATTACGGTTTGATCCCGTGCCGTAATCGCAATGTGCTATTTGGTATCGATTTTCATATGATCTACAAAAACTACGTTTAACACTATTTTTAATACCTTAACCCTTTTCACCCTTTGTGCAGGTTAAGTTGTCGTCTTTTACCCTGTTCTGAATCCACGTGACTGTCGCCGTGAATCTTACTTTTTGCTTCAAGTACTCGGGAAGGCGTTAAAATAAAATACAAACCGTCGTCTACAGTCTCAGCTCTGCTACTCCGTGTAAACTGCTACCATGGTGCATGTACGCTAGCTTGCCGGCCATATGCTAGCTTGCCACCCGTACGCTAGATTGCTGCCTGTATGCTAGCTTGCCACATGTATGCTAGTTTGCCACCCGTATGCTAGCTTGCCGCCCATACAGTAGCTTGCCGGCCATACGCTAGCTTGCCACCCGTATGCTAGATTGCCATCTGTATACTAGCTTGCCGCCCGTACACTCATTTTGCTACAAAACAGGGAATTTGTGGGAATCTCAGATGCATCGTTTGATATTCCGGTTGATCTTCTGTCCTGAGCTACACGTCTGCCTGTGGTGTGGAAATCGAAAAAGCTCGTCGGAGAAACGGAAACAGACAGAGGGACAGAAATCCATTCGTGCTTCGTGTCTGTACAACAATCAAGCTCAATCGTCGGCACTACTTTGTGTGTGCGCGGAATAATAAACCACTGAACGAATATAGATAATAAAAGAATACTGAAAAGACGAACATGCTTTAAGTTATCTGGTGTCAAATAGAACTCTCTCTTCTGCGCCATTTTAAACGGTTATATAGTTAGTGAAAGTGAGGACAGGTCAAAGGTTAAACCTAGTGACAAAGCATCCTCTGAATCATCTTTTGGTTGTTTTTTTACCGTTTTTTTTTTGTAGTTTCTAATAGCAGGGGTANGTTAAACCTAGTGACAAAGCATCCTCTGAATCATCTTTTGGTTGTTTTTTTAACGTTTTTTTTTTGTAGTTTCTAATAGCAGGGGTATATTTGATTTGTTTACCTGATGCTACACCACCACAGATAGAAAGACAGAACGAGCAAAACCAAGTGCTGGAACTTGGAGGTTGTGTGTGTGTGTGTGTTTGTGTTTGTACGTGTGTAATGTCTGTGTGTGTGTGTGTAGCCACCAGCAAGCAAGTATACCTGGAAACATAAAACATCACTATCCTCAGAAGAAACAGGAGCCTCATTCTTACAGATTGTCACAGAAAAATACCGGTAATGATATAACTTCCTGTTTTTGTTAAAAAGTCGTTTTTATTTCCTGGGTTCAGGCGTGCCGCTGTCCCAGTTCCAAAATATCTGGCTGGCATTAGCCTGTCGTAAGCTTCGTCTTCTTCCTCCGATTATTTTGTGATTTTTCCTCCTCTTCCCCCTGATGTCCAGCTGATGTGCTCGGCTCCTTTGGCCCCGCCCCACGACGCTGGATCCGTCCAATAGGGAGAGAGGTGAGGCGGGACATGCGGCCCCACTGCTGACCNCCACGACGCTGGATCCGTCCAATAGGGAGAGAGGTGAGGCGGGACATGCGGCCCCACTGCTGACCAGTCTCAACTCAAGCTGTTTATTAGTTTCTTTTATTGTTGTTGTTTTTAGCAGTGGGGTAGTAGGGGGGGGGATCTCTGGCTTGTCCTGGTGTCTTATTGGCCAGCAGGGGGATGGAGGGGCGGGGTTATGTCGCCTCCTTGTCTGGTTTGTTGACTGGCTTCCCGCCATTCATGACCACACGTTCGCTAGTTGTGCTTTTGGAGGGCGGGCCTCCGGCTAATTTCGGCACCGCCTCCCCGACGTCGNTGAAGGATAAGGAAAACAGTAAAGAATGGAGCGAGGAAAGAGGAGACAGGAGAAAAAAAAGACGTGAGAGAGAATCAACGCAGACAGATCGTTTGTGCGTCTCACCTGTGATGCGTTCACTTACCTTCTATAGGCTTGGGCAGAAAGTGTGCAGCTGGTTTGGTCTTTTTGACCCTGTTGCCCTTCATGGCCTGCCCCTCTTTGTTGAGGCCCAGATACCAGGCACGGCCCGACTCCTTCTGCCTGTACATCATGGAGCTGTAGATCACGTAGTAGTTCTCAAACACCGACTCCTTAAACTTACACTCGGCCGTAAACAACTCCTGAGGACACACACGGAGACGCGGAGCTCACGTTAATCGCAGCAGTAAACCTGTTAAAGGACCATACCACCCATTTTGCATATTTGAGTCTAATATATTCAATTTTCATACATGTAACCTTACTGACAATCATTTCTCAAAGCATACTACTAGAACAGTGAATTAAAGATGTTTTTCCTACCTTCCAGACCTCCATTGGTTTCAGTTCATTCTGCTATTAAAATCAACTTGTTGATACTTGAAACGTTCTTGGGATAGGTAATCCATCATCACCAACAAGACGTGTATTCAGGTTTTTTTAGAAGTTATGTAATTTTAGTGTTTAAGCTCAATAAAAAGCGTGGAGTGAATGTATGCCTCCACCGGGGAATATAGTCCCAAAAGAAGACCTGCGTTTATGGAAAAATTTAAAGGACCGTGACTTCATAAGGCTGTGTAACTATTAGCAGGAGAAACATGGATTTTTAAGGTGGGTGTATCACTTGAATATTTGATTTTGAAAGATTAAGAGATTTTGCAAAATATCAGGAAAGCTGAAATACGGTTTTATCCTTTGGGAAATGATTGTCAGTAACGTAACATGTATGAAAATTGAATATATTAGGCTCAAACATGCAAAATGGATGGTGTGGTCCTTTAATCAAGATTTCTACTTTCAAACTTAAAGGGCAACGTTGGCGATTTTTCATGTTTAAGCCTAATAAATACTACCTGCATGCACGTTATATTTATATCTTCTCCCGTCTTCTCTGGGTTTTGGCTTTTCCCCATGAAAATATGTTAGGTTAATGCTCCTGCCGAAACATGTGTGTTTGGTTAATGTTCTTGCCTTTAATCCCATGATAGATTATCAATATATGCCATTTGGTCCAGATGTGGTGACTAAAACATCTGCTCAGACACATTAAACAGAAAACATGCAACTGAGCTGATGCTGATTCAGCAGCATGAAACCGATTTGAAGCATTTCTTACATTATTATCGTCATTTTTCTGAGATTATTATTAGAACAAAGGTACAGACTTGTTCAGCCTTGGAGGAGGTATGATGCATTTAAACCCGGTAGGAATATTTGCTGTTATCAAAGCACAGCAGCAAAATTCCCAATTTTACTGAAGCGTTCCTGCCGACCCAAACCCGGATCCCAGAGGCCCCCCCAGCCTCGATTTGGGGAGCGTCTGACGAGACCTCCTCTTACTGGCTGTTGTGGGCCTCTTGCCAGAGCCGGAGACACATTGTCATTCAGCTCAGGTCTGTCGGTCCAAGTCTCATAGCAACATGAAGAGGAGAGGCGACACTGTAGCCGTGGCAACCAACCAGTGCTGAGAGGGAGGGAGCGGTGGGTGGGTGGGNGGGTGTGTGTGTGTGTGTGTGTGTGCAAGAAACAGGGAACACACACACACTTGCATACATACAGGTCATATAATGTAATGTGTGTGTAGGTTATCACGTATGGTATTGCTCATATCTCACACACTTTAAGGTACATTAGGTGGCACAGATGGGTAACTGTGAGCGATTACACACACACACACACACACACACACACACACACACACACTTGTGGCTGTAGGGGATGAATGGAGGGAGGTAAGAGAGCTGGCTGGGATGTGAAATGTGACTGAAGCGGCAGTCTCTGATTGGTTGGCAACAAACCAATCAGCAACAAAGGAGAAAAAAAGGATAATGAATGAATGAATGCTTCATTTATTGCCAGACACACGCAAACACACAGCACACGGAAATTTAATTTTCTCTTCTGCTAAATATAGTTTTGATTTGTATTCTTGTTGACAGCGTGAGCGGCAGTTTCGGCATTAAATTGCATTTCTAAATAATAACACTCCAAATTTAGTCCTGGCCTGTCGTCTGGGTTCATCAGTTGAGGAAACCTGAGATCCTCAAAGGTCCTGCACACCCACACGGTGCTTCCAGTTATTCTACATGTTTACACCGATTGTTCGGTTTGGTGACCTCAGCAAACTGTGAGCAATGTTTGAGAAAATGATGGTGTCTCACCTGAACAGGTGCAACAAGCCTGTCAGCACAGTGAGGGAGGCCACGCCCACACGGTCCTGAGAAGAGTCCAATCAGCCAAAACAAACGTGTGTAGGTGTTCCACAGGTGTGCACGGCTTTTAATCTTATTTATTTTAATCTCATTTGCTCTACGTCTGTTTTTGACTATATTTAAGACATTTTTATATCTTAAATGTCCGAATATTTTATTTTTTTTAAAGTTAAATTGACCTACAAACCTGAATTCCTCTTAATGAAAAATCATAATTTTGTGTTTTTGTTAGGAGTCATATTTGGAATTATCAGCCTGTAAAAGTGTTTTTTTACAGGTTAGATTTGATTTTTTTTGGTGGTTTTGTTTTGGTTTGAATCGCAGATTGCACCTTTAGGACCTCGGTTAGCACAACAAAACAGCCTGAACACAAAGTCCGGCTTTAAAGGAAAGACGTTCCATACTTCCCGCCTCGTCTAAAGCGTCAGAACGATAGGAACGTGCTTAAGAATGAGAATCTGCAGCCTGTCCGCCTCCGTGCGTTTCTGTCACCGTTTCAGAAACGGCATGAAAGCTGCGTTCACAAGCTGCCGACAGAAAAGAGACAGAACGAGTGAAAAGAAATAGTTCATGTGGAAATTAGGACACGTAGAGGAGAAGAGCGAATAAATCACCCGGTGAGGAGGACGAAGGCTCCTGATTGGAAAAACAGCAGGGGATTTTCTCTCTCTGTCTCTCCTCTTCCTTCTCTCAGCTTTTTCTGCTTTGTAGGGATTTAGCAGAGGTGAACGCCACATATTGTAGACTGCATATTAAATCTATAGAACCACACAAGCATGAACGAGGTCGCGAGAGATACTGTATCACGGATTTTGCATCACGTCTGGGATGAAAATGCCAGCGAGAGACAATGCCTTGTTTCTGGGTTTGGATATTTTAAATGAATTGCAAGAAACTATTTGACTCCTTAACCATCTGAAGTCCAAACTACTTTTGCAATTTAGCTTTTCTGTGAATTTTATTTTCATTTGCTGCACTTTTAAAAAAAAATCCATTACTGGACAGAATGACAAATTTTTGCTGAAAATCTTGACATTTCTCCCAAATCTGCCAATTTACTACACGTTTGCAAAAAAAAATATTCTTTCTAGAAAAACAATTCTAAAACCTTTTTTTTTTTTTTTTTTTNTTTTTTTTTTTTTTTTTGCAGGGAAAAAAATTAGATTAAATGTAAAATTGAATAAATAGTATTAAAAACAGAACAAATACCCCTCAAAAAAATCTATCCAGAAAATATAAGAAAGTCAGGGCAAAAAAAAATCTTGAGAAATCCTACCAAAAAAATGAGAACAAGATCTAAAAATAATTCTACAAAAGTTGAAAAAAAAAAAGGTAAGTTTGAAAAATAAAGTATAAATTCAAGATAGAAAATGTAAAAATCCAAGAATGACTTTAGAATCCAGAGGGTTAAAGGTCAGATCAACGTATGGAACTAAAGGCTAAAACAGAGCCGGTTAGTGCTCGCCATGCCGTCAAGAAACAAGCTGAAATACACGGTGAAAGGCTTCTGGTCATTTATTTAAACAGAACATGTGTCCAAATTATGAATTTTTACTTGCAAATCAATTATGGATTAAATGCTGTTAAGAATTTAATAAAATCAAGAATATAATATTCCAACGATTTGGCTTTCCAACACATGAAGCTTATACGTGCCGATACAGAAGTTATTGTTTCCTGCAATTTCATAATTTTGTTGATAACAAACATAGCTAAGATTTGTTGTCTTCTATTTAAAAGATGGAAAACAGTTGCCCCACTTGCACCCTTACTAAGATCCTAGAAGTTGTTTTAATGTGTGTGTGCGTGTGTCTGTGCGCGCCGCTCAGCGAGTGGGCGTGTTTGTTTCCAACACCAGTTATTATCGTGGCGCTAATTACCCAGGGGAATTGTGGGTAAACAAATCATTCTAAAGAAAAGAAGCACGGAAAGAGGGAGGGAGAGGAGGAGTGGAAAAAGTGTCTGAAAACAAAAACAGAAGGAGGAAAGAGCGAGGACGTCCTGCGGCTCACATTTCAATCACAGTCGCTTCCTGTTTTTCCACAGCCGATCCAAATCAGCAGCGCTTCAACCAGACTCACAGGAATGATGACTAACGCTTGTATGGTTTTCTGATCTGCAGATCGTCTGGTCTGGTCTGAATCAGAGTTGTAGATCATTTGTTCTGATCTAAATCAGATCTGTATATCGTTTGTTCTGGTCTGAATCAGATCTGCAGATCATTTGTTCTGATCTGAATCACATCTGCAGATCGTTTGCTCTGGTCTGAATCAGGCACTAGACCAGGGCTACTCAAATACAAATCTTAAAGGTCCACAAAAAAAAATTTCAATAAGGCAAAGGTCCGTTTATTAAACTCAGTCAAGCCAGGGTGGGATTAGGATCCTAATTTTTACTGATGTGCTGATGTTTGAGCCTAATATATTAAATTTTCATACATGTTACATGTTACGTTACTGACAATCATTTCCCAAAGGATAAAACCATATTTCAGTTTTCCTGATATTTTACAAAATCTCTTAATCTTTCAAAATCAAATATTCCAGTGATACACTCACCTTAAAAGTCCATGTTTCTCCTGCTAATAGTTACACAGCCTTATGAAGTCACGGTCCTTTAAATTTTTCCATAAACGCAGGTCTTCTTTTGGGACTATATTCCCTGGTGGAGGCATACATTCACTCCACGCTTTTTATTGAGCTTAAACACTAAAATTACATAACTTCTAAAAAAACCTGAATACACGTCTTGTTGGTGATGATGGATTACCTATCCCAAGAACGTTTACAGTATCAACAAGTTGATTTTAATAGCAGAATGAACTGAAACCAATGGAGGTCTGGAAGGTAGGAAAAACATTTTTAATTCACCGTTCCAGTAGTATGCTTTGGGAAATGACTGTCAGTAACATAAGTATGTATGAAAATTGAATGTATTAGGCTCAAACATGCAAAACGGATGGTATGGTCCTTTAAAACATGAACCGCATTTGCCTTTTTTTTTTTTTTTTTTTTTTTTTGTCGAACCCGCTGATGCTGATATTTTGAGGCAGATACGATTTAAAAACCTTCATTGTTTTGGCCATAAGCAGCTTGTGTGCTGAACACACACACACACACACACACACACACACACACACACTGTGCTACATAATATCCACACTATAGACTAGAGACACTTCTTGATCTCTTCGTGCTCCTTTTTACACTCATCTTTCTCACACATACACACTCACACACACACTCGCGCGCTCACACACACACACATGCCGTCACAAACTCATCAGCACTTATTTCCACTTTCCCCAGCATGCTCCATAATTATCACATAGCAGCTCATTGCACACTGTGCCATCTGGTAGTAGCACAAACACACACGCGTGCACGACCAAAGTCACATCCACGCACACACACACGTGCACGCACACACACACACACGTTTTCGTACCAGATGCCTGGATCCTGCGATTAATAAGAACGTCCCACCATCTATAATGAAGTTTGCAGCAAATCGTGAAGAATTAGAAGAAGAGGGTAAAGGATCTCAGAGATCAGAAATGTAGTTTAACGCAAAGAAATAATAATAATTAAAAAAAAAAAAAATGCATTTGTAACGATGACGGATTAGAGCCGCGGAACAGAATCCATATTTTCTTGATTAATTCATAAAGTATATTCTTGGAATGCTCAAACATCCTCGCTTCATCTCTGCAGACGGCTTTGACAGGGGATTTCTACTGTGTGTGTGTGTGTGTGTGTGTGTGTGTGTGTGTGTGTATAAGGGGACTCCCCCTCTTCAGTTATTTACAGGAAGCCCTCATGCATCTGTGCCTTCCACCGACAGGCTGAGAAAAACCCAGCAGAGCAGCACAGATCTTCTCTTTCTTTCTCCTACTTTTATCTGTTCGTCTACATGCCTTTTCTTTTCTCCTCCTCCTTCTCCTCCATCCTTCCCTCCTTCTCTTTTCTTATCTCTGAGTATCTGTTGCCGCCATTCTTTCCTTTCATCTCAGTGTCTATCTTCTCCTCTTCTACTCCTCTTCTCTTTCTTTCTCTAATCTGTCCTCCCCTCACCTCCTTTCCCTTCCACCTCTCCTTTTCATTTCCCTCCTCTCGTCTCCTCCCCTCTCGCTTTCATCTCCCCCTCCACCCTCTCATTCTTTCTCCTTTTATTTCCTCTCCTCCCGTCATGCCTTCTTTCCTCTCCTCTCTCACTCCCGTCATCTCCTCCCCAAACAAAGAACAGGTGAGGAGGAGGAAGGAGGGATGGGAGAAGAGACGTCAGCAGAGGAGTGGAGACGTGTGAACTCTCTGTGAAGAGTCAGCGTGGAAATAATTCGCATTCCACTCGTCTCGCCGTGGACCTCTCCTCTTCTTCCTCTATCTTCCTCTCTTCTGCTTCTTCTCTTTCCAGTCATGTCTTCCATCTTGTTCTCTATGCCAGTCTCTGTGTATTTAACTGTGTGTGGTCTTTCGTGTGTGTGTGTGTGTACTCACTGAGGAGTAGAGGTGACCCTCTCCGTTCATAGCGATGTAGAGACCAGTCTTGACTGATTGGATGGCCACAACTCTCAGACCCACAGGAATTAAGTTGAACAGAGCTGGAAGACGAAGACAGACAGATTGAGTGTGTGTGTGTGTGTGTATGTGTGTGTGTGTGTGTGAGAGAGAGAGTTAGTGCTTTTCTAACACCAATTTATAGTGGAATCATTGTGCGGAACCCCCAAAGGAGACATGGAAGGAGTATTAATTTAAAAAAAAAAAAAAAANTTAAAAAAAAAAAAAAAAGAGTTCTTTCGCATTATCTCACCAAAGTTTCGCATTATTACGCAAATGTTTTGCGAGATGCAGAGGTGTGTCATAACGCATTTCATTTACTCTTTTACATTTACTTATTTTTTAACTTTTTTCACAAAATTATACTTTGCTGAGTAGTTTTATTGCAGGATACTTGCTCGTACTTGAGTATATTTATGAAGGTAAAAATATACTTTTACTCTGTTACATTTGATCGCACCCTTTGCATTACTTTTTTATTTGTATTATCTGCCAGACATCGCTCCGACGCAACGAGTCAAAATTCTCCGCTGTAAGCAGCAGAATGTCTGACTGCTGCTTTGGTTTGGTCCAGTCACATTCAGCGTCCCGTCATCTCCATGACAACGATGGGTTGACACGGNTGCTTTGGTTTGGTCCAGTCACATTCAGCGTCCCGTCATCTCCATGACAACGATGGGTTGACACGGCGCTGGGCTCATTGAGAGTTGATAGGTGGTCTTTGCACTGTTCAGTACAATATAAATTCAAATGAATTTAAACTAGGCAAACAGAATCTTTTTCTTTCATAATTTTCTTGGTGCTTAGACAAAAAATGGATTCTAAAAAAGAAAGGGTAGCACCGAGAAACACGACAGTTACAGATTTATTCGTCCCGGCATCACTGGCATTTTTATCTGATCATCTGGTTTGAGTAAATTTATGAAGCTAACCTAGCTACTTAACTAGCTGCTGGCTGCTAATGCTAACTAAAGTTTTCTTGTTCTATTTTGAGTAAATTCATGAAGCTAACCTAGCTACTTAACTAGCGGCTGCTGCTAATGCTAACTCAAGTTCTACTGTTCTATGTTGAGTAAATTCATGAAGCTAACCTAGCTAACTGTCTTAACTAGCTGCTGCTGCCAAGGCTAACTCAAATTTTCCTGTTCTATTCTGATTAAATTCATGAAGCTAACCTAGCTAACTGTCTTGGGGCCAGGCCAGAATTGTCATGATTTGTTATGTGGTAAATATCTGAATAATTACTGTCTACTGTTTATTTATAGGATATGATTTGGATTGTATTAGAAGCTACATATGGATACTTGCATTTTTTTTTCCTCAGATGAGCACTTTATAGCTTGTTGATTATTTGAAAGAATAAGCTTGATCAAAGTTACTCACTACTCAAGTAATCTTTTTAATAAATACTTTCTTTCTCTCACACAAGTAATTATTTTGGTGACTACTCTTATACTTGAATCACTATTATCATAAAGTAACAATACTTTTATTATAGTAAAGTTTCTGGCTACTCTACCCAGCTCTGGCGACATCTCGCAAATGTTTTACGGCACACCAAAACGAGACAACAGGCTATTTACATGTCTGTCCAAAACAGAAATTCTGCATGTCATTTCACTTCTGAAACTCTTACAGCTCATAAATGTTTGCAGCGAATCGGTAACACACACAATCGCTTCCAACAGTTACAAAGCGGTTACCGTAAAGTTCAGAACAAAGACGCAATCGATTTGTAGGCGAGGCTAGCTTGATTGAACGATTTTGATTGGTGTAACAAAATGACAAAAGTGATAAAGTTCACGACAATTTAGCAAGAATGAAGTGTGTGTCCTCATCCTGACCTGGAGGTAAACACTCGCTTGAGTTTTTGCATCATCTCATAACTAAGTAGTGCAAAAGAACTGAATGTTTTACTCCTCCCATGTCTTCCTTTTTACACGGACAGTCTGTTTCTTGACCTTCATCAAATCCCATGAAGGTCAAGACGCTGAAACGTCACGCTGCGATCAGGCTTCCATGTGAGTTTGTGCAGTTTGTGGATTTTTATGTGAAAAGCAGAGCTTTAGCTGCTCCTCTGTGAGGGATTTTCTTCTTCTCTCTTTGCTCATTACTTTTCTGTTCCGTGCCCACGCGTGGTCAGAGGTGAGCATACATTCACACTCCGACAAGAACAAGAACAAATTCCCGTCATCACGGGCCCACTCTGCTTAGAAACGGCCACATGGCCGCGCACACACATATTCAAACAGAACTTATTCAGCGTTAATGAACAAGGGCCGCGGTGAATCACGGCTGAGATCTACGGACGACAGCGAACGCCCCGCAGTCGACAAAGCAGAACATGGAAGAGGGAGCACGGTACTGACAGGAGTTGGTGCTGTCGTCTTTGGTCCCGTCCAGACTTCCATCTTGGCCCATCTGGAGATAGAATCCCTGCCGGCAGAACAACCTGGTCACGATGCCTTTCAGCTGCGGTTCTGCATGCCAGAGGGACAGAGAGAGAGAGAGAGAGAGAGAGAGAGAGAGACGGAGATGCAGAGAGAGAGACAGAGAGAGAGACAGAGAGAGAGACAGAAAGAGAGAGAGAGAGAGAGAGAGACAAAAGACAGAGAGCGCAATTAGAGAGAACTCAAGACATGGTAATGCTCGTGAAAAAAAACACGTAAAAATTCATATAATCTTAGAGTTCCTTCTTAGTTTTTTTTTTTTTTTCACGAGTCCTTGAAGACGCCTCATATATTCAACACAAGTTGCTATTAGATGTAATAACGAGGGATAATGTGACTTGTGACCAGGCGTGACCTTCCACGTCCTGAAGGAGAAACCAGTCAAGCACATCCAATCTATCCCCAGATTCCTGACTAATCCTCGCTCCACGATCCTCGTTCCAATCGCATTATTTTTGAACCAGCCAAAAGATATCTGCTGCATCCTGTTTGCGGCATGTTGGTGAGTTTTGTTGGTTTGCAAAAATAAAAAAAATCAGACTTAAGATTCTCCCGGCTTAGCAAACAAACACGTTTTTATTGATGTTTTAGAATCTTTTTATGTCTTCCAAGCAAAAGCTTCTCATGGCAGCATAAAGATTATCTGATGTCCACACCAAAAGAAGAGTTCAATGGCTAAAGCAGATAACTCGCTTTTTATACATTTTCTAAAAAAATCCCAGATAATATCAATCAGAACAAAAGTTACATGTGTTTTGATTTTTTTTTTTTTTAATTTTTAACCCAATGACAGTTTGATATTACCAGGAATGCACGATTAAAGAACATGATGTTTATAAAAAAAATATTTTATTCAATCTTTAAAAAAATGGTATTTATTTTGCACATGAACTCTTCAAAAGATACCTGCTGGGTTGAGAAATAGGTCCAACAATGAGCAAAATATGTCTTTAATGATCCATTTGTAGCTGATTTCATCTTCATTTCCTCCTATAAAAGTGTTTTATTCCCTTTGAAATTCACCTGAATACGACGGCATATTAGGGCCATACAAAATTAAAAAAGAAAAACAAAGAAAAACCAAGGGGGAATTATTTCAAGTTTTTAAACTTGCAAATTTGCTATTTTTAAAACTCAAAAATTTGTGAGTTTTTAAACTCAGAAAAATAATAAGGGGGAATCGAACCGCCTTACGTTGTGACTATGGCAGTAATGCAGTAATGACTTTATTACTGTATATACTCCAGTATAAGCCGAGTTTTTATTCACAAAGCAAATTGGGGGTCGGCTTATACAGGAGAAATTCAGATTTGATCCCAGAGAAGGAAATTTCCAGGGGTGGAAATGCTACCCATTACCACTACCCATGGAAAATAGTTTAAATCATACCTTAGAATGAGATATTTCCTAAACATCTTATCCAGCAAATTTGCTTTGCCCAGTAAGCTCTGCTGTGATTGGTCAGTTAAGGTAATCAGCTGCTGAAATAAATATCACGTTTACCGGTATGTGGATTATTTTCAGAAAATCACAGGAATACTGTGACAATACCCAGAAAAACAGGTAATTTATTAAACAAATAAATTGATGGAACATCAGGTGGTCGGCTAATATATGAGATCAGCTTATACTCCAGTATTTACAGTAAATTATACCTTAAATTTGCAAGTTTTTAAAACTCAGAAAAATAAGGGCAAATGGGGATTTGGAATTAACCGCCTCACGTTGTGACTATGCCTGCAGTGCATGACCTTATTAAATTATACTTTTCCATCAGATTTAGCAATAAAGAAATACTTGTGCTTGTAGTGCAAAATCATCAAATTATCATAAGCGTATGCACTTTTAGAAGTGGCAAATTTGCCAGTTTAAATCGCAAAATAATGCCCACCTTGTTTTTTTTTTTTTTTTTTTTTNTTTTTTTTTTTTTTTTTTTGTCTTATATGGCCCTAACATGCCGTCATACCTGAATACACATAAATAATGTGTAAATAATGTGTAATATCCATGTGAATTAGCATCAGGATTAGATTCTTAATGAAATACTTTTGATATGGCAGAAGAGGAAAATCCATCATTGTGCTGTTGGGTGTTGAAGTTGTGAGTTCGTGCTCGCCGAGCCGGTGGCTCCTCAAATTACTGCTTCTGTCTTGTTGTCGTTAGGCAGTAAATGCAATAAAACGCTGAACAATGCAGGTCCAGCTGTTTGGAATGAGAGAGAGAGAGAGACAGAGACAGATACTGACAGATAGAGAGGGACAGAAAGAGAGAAAGAATGAGAAAAACAGACTGACAGACAACGAGAGAGAAAGACAGAGAGAGAAAGGGGGAGGCAGATGCAGTGAGAGAGAGACAAAGACAGACAGACAGACAGAAAGAGAGAGAGAGAGAGTTTGAGAGATACAGAGAGAGAGGCAGACAGAGAGAGAGACACACACACAAAGCGGAGAGAGACCAAAAGAGACAGAGAGAGAGACAGAAAGAAAGACAGACAGAAAGACAGAGATAGAGTTTGAGAGACACACAGAGAGAGAGAGAGAGACAGAGAGAGAGTTTGAGAGACACAGAGAGAGAGAGAGAGAGAGAGAGACAGACAGCGACAGAGACAGATACTGACAGAGAGGGACAGAAAGAGAGAGAGAATGAGAAAAACAGACTGACAGACAACGAGAGAAAAAGAGGGAGGCAGATGCAGTGAGAGAGAGACAGAGACAGAGAGAGAGAGAGTTTGAGAGATACAGAGAGAGGCAGGCAGAGAGAGAGAGACACACACACAAAGTGAAGTGAGAGACCAAAAGAGACAGAGAGAGACAGACAGAAAGACAGAGATAGAGTCTGAGAGAGACACACACAGAGAGAGAGAGAGAGACAGAGAGAGATACAGACAGAGAGAGGGGTGGCTGACTAAATGGAGGGACAGAAAGAGAAAGATTTAGGACAAATCGTCAGACTGGACCTGCGTGACATAATGATGGCTGTGATTCTTTGTCACTGGCAGGATGTTTTCTCATCACGCACCATGATTATCATCATTACTCTTATCACACCTTCTGCTGGAGACGGCAAGCATTTTCCACGCACACACACACACACACACACACACACACACACAGACACACAGGCAGGCAGGTACCGTACCTGTGAGAGCACCGCAAACACACATGGACTGTAAAACACTCCCAATGGTTGGTGAAAGTGATTGATTATAATGGCTGCTCCATTCTTCACTTCACACACNCACACACACACACACACACACACACACACTTGTGACCACACCCATTATCCCTCCATAAATCACACGTTACTGATTTCAGCCTCGTCTGCATCGCTGCAGCAGGATGGGAATCCCCTTCAGTGTGCATGTATGTGTGTGAGAGGCAGCGTGTGTGTGTGCCTGTGTGTGTGTGCGAGGAATAGAGTGTGTGTTTGTGTGAACTGTAACATACACTGTAATGCAGAGAGGCAGAAAAAAAGACAGAACTGACCCAGATTAGGGGAACATGTGATAGAGACGGAAACACGGAGACACGGGAAAGGGGATTTTCCGTCTTTGGAAAGGATCCATTTTGTTCATCAGGGCACTATCCAGCTCTAACCCACAACATTCCCGGCATGGGAACGTTTGCACGTAGCCATGACGATATACACTGATGGTGCCATTTCCTGTATTCACCTGTAATTCGCCTGTTTGCTGCTAATGTCAAATTCCCGCTGTCGTCAAGGTGATATTCCCACTCTTCCCAGCATCACCGTAATCCTGTCTGTTACCAGGGAGATTCCCGTTCTCGCGTTGCTATGGCGACGATCTCGTGATTCCAGGCTGTTCCAGTGGAAGGGTATTCCCCCGTCCACACACATGCACACACACATATATGCACGCACACACGCACACGGCTGTATTTTCTCCATGCTGTGATCTGATTGGACGAGGCAGCCCGTCACACTGAAATGCTGATCCGACATGTCACATTGTCTGTTAATCCGCCGCTGTTTGAGTCTGAATTCAGGCTTTGCTGCGATATAAAACACCAACATGGCCATACATCTCGGACCTGCAATGCATCCATCTCCCCCTCTCCATTTCTCCCTCTCTTTTTCTCTCTCTCTCTTTCTCTCTTGCCACACGTTTTATCCTAATTCACACCAAAGATTAGTGATCCGAGGGACACTTAACGCACAAAAAAATGGCAGATTTCTCGCCAAAACACATAAATTTGTTCATCCGTGAGTCATTACGTGTCATCCGACGTGGAAGAAGTGACGCAGCTTGATTTTGTATTTATTGTAGAATATATCAAGAATAAACAGGTTATCAGAGAGAAGTCTTTAATGTCAGTTTATGCTAATATAATTTATGATCAGACGTGTAATAATATTAATATTTTTAAGATTGCCATTTGTGTCACAGTTGTTGGTTTTAATGTGGAGTTTAGTGTCCTTGATACACCTCCACAGGCTTTTTCACCCGTGACGATCATAAAAAAACACGGATTGCATCCATCTCTTCAGCAAAAGACAGGATGAACACACGCATGCAGCGATACACACAACAGTGACATATTTACAGATATTAAATTCTATTAAAGGCTTTAATTCCATCATATCCATCCATTTTCTCATGGATGCACTCGGAATTCAGAAAATTCCTAGTCGATTCTGCCGAGTTCGGATCTAAATGCTTCTGCTCGGAAAAACACGGACGCCCACATCAAAAGTTCATATCTGCATGTGAACGTTACAAACATACATGAATTATTCCTGATCAGAGAAACGACTTATAAGGTCAAATCAGCTTTTATCAACTACAAAATGAAATCAAATGACAGTAACAGATTTCCCCTTTGCGTCATTTTCGGAATTCCAGGTTCCGGTCTCGTGATTCCAGAGTGTTCCAGTGGAATTCTGGGAATTCCTGATGGGGTATTCCAAGTTCAGTGATTGCTGCATTGCTCTTTTCCATTTCGGAAGTCGTGTTTTTCCCGAGTTCCAAGTACAACGGATCACAGCAAAACGTATGTCTGGAACAGAGAAGCTCACGTCTCCTACTTTACCGTCTACTCCTTTAGATTCTCATCCTTTAGCAATGACTCCTTTAGCGTCTCCTCCTTTACCGTCTACTCCTTTAGCATGTCCTCCTTTAGCATCTCATCCTTTAGCATCGACTCTTTTAGCGTCTCCTCCTTTAGAGTCGACTCCTTACCGTGTCCTCCTTTAGCATCTTATCCTTTAGCGTTGACTCCTTCAGCTGTCTTCTTTAGTGTCTACTCCTTTACCGTGTCCTCCTTTAACATTGATTCTTTTACCATCTGCCCCTTTAGCATCGACTCCTTTAGCATGTCCTCCTTTAGCATCTCATCCTTTACTGTCTGTTCCTTTAGTGTGTCATCCTTCAGTGTCTCATCCTTTAGCATTGGCTCCTTTAGCGTGTCCTCCTTTAGCGTCTACTCCTTTACCGTGTCCTACTTTAGCATTGATTCTTTTACCATCTACTCCTTTAGCGTGTCCTCCGTTAGCATATACTCCTTTAGCATCGACTCCTTTAGCGTCTCATCCTTTACTGTCTACTCCTTTAGTGTGTTGTCCTTTAGTGACTCATCCTTTACCATGTCATCCTTTAGTGTCTCATCCTTTACTGTGTCCTACTTTAGCATCGGTTCTTTTACCTTCTACTCCTTTAGCATGTCCTACTTTAGCATCGGTTCTTTTACCTTCTACTCCTTTAGCATGTCCTACTTTAGTATCGGTTCTTTTACCGTCTACTCCTTTAGCGTGTCCTCCTTCAGCGTCTACTCCTTTAGCATCGACTCCTTTAGCATCTCATCCTTTACTGTCTACTCCTTTAGCATGTCGTCCTTTAATGTCTCATCCTTTACCGTCTACTCCTTTAGCGTGTTGTCCTTTAATGTCTCATCCTTTACCATCTATCCATTTAGCGTATCATCCTTTAGTGTCTCATCCTTTACTGTCTACTCCTTTAGCATATCATCCTTTAATGTCTCATCCTTTACCATCTATCCATTTAGCGTGTAATCCTTTAGTGTCTCATCCTTTACCGTCTACTCCTTTAACATGTCTTCCTTTAATGTCTCATCCTTTACCGTCTACTCCTTTAACATGTCTTCCTTTAATGTCTCATCCTTTACCGTCTACTCCTTTAGCATATCATCCTTTAGTGTCTCATCCTTTACCATCTATCCATTTAGCATATCATCCTTTAGTGTCTCATCCTTTACCGTCTACTCCTTTAGCGTATCATCCTTTAGTGTCTCATCCTTTACCGTCTACTCCTTTAGCGTATCATCCTTTAGTGTCTCATCCTTTACCGTCTACTCCTTTAGCGTATCATCCTTTAATGTCTCACCCTTTACCGTCTACTCCTTTAGCATATCATCCTTTACTGTTTACTCCTTACTCTTTTACTGTCTACTCCTTTAGTGTGTCCTCCTTTAGCATCTACTCCTTTAGCGTGTCCTCCTTTAGCGTCTACTCCTTGAGCATCTACTCCTTTACCGACTCCTCTTGTAGCGTCTCCTCCTTTAGCGTTTCCTCCTTTAGCATCAACTCTTTTAGCGTCTACTCCTTTAGCATCTGCCCTTCAGTGTCTCCTCCCTTAGCGTCTCCTCCTGCTCCTCCTGCAGGAGCCACACACGATGCACGAATGTCTGGTCAGATTCTGAACATATTTAATGTCGTTTTGTCAGTCACGCTCAGAGTTCGGGGTCATAGGTTACGGATAAATGCTAAAACGATAATTCATCTTGCTGGCAGCCTTGTGTCCTTCTTCCCCTCGCTCATAAATAAAACGGCGAAATTTGTTCCGTCTTCATGATCAAAAGAAGATTTAGCTGCTGGCCGTCTTCCTGTTTCAGTCAGATCTCTTTTTAGGCACGGAGGACAATGAAAGGAAGATGCTGGGAAAATGCTATACATATTTTCTCCAGAATGTCATGTCTTCTACACTTTGTCCATGATGTGCAGAATTATTCACCATTATGTGAAATGTCTTTTGTCTTAGAAATGTTCCAGAATTAGCAGAGATTATATCTGCAGATCTGCATGATCACATTATATCAGAACATCCATCCCGGCTGGATGGCAATTTTTAAGGTTAATTTTGAGGCTCTTGAAGGCAGAATGAGGCTGATTTTGCTGCTCAGACATAATTTGCTGTCTGGATGATATCAGATTTTTAATTTAAAAAACTGTAATATTGGCCCCATTTCAGTGCGGCTAATAATTGTGCAAACACTGTGCTGAACTTTGCCTTTTATCAAGCAGCGTGTTTGGTTTGTCTGTTTCTCCTTCACAAAACCTCTGGAAGACTGTCAGGGATGTTGGCAAAACACACACACACACACACAGAGTATGGTTTGTGAACACTGCCAAGCGTTCCCAGCAGCTCGCACAGCTGGGAACGCAGGGGAAGGATAGATGGAAGGAAGGAAGGAGGGAACGGAGGAAGGAGGAGGCAGGAAAGAACGGAGGGCAGGCGAAGTAACATGAGGAAGAGGAGCAGAGGAAAAGGAGAAAGGGGACTTGAGGGAAAAGAGGAGAGGAGAGGATATAGCTTAGTTGATTCCCCAAGATCCGAGAACTCATTCCCAGATTCCCCAAATTCCTGTCACTCACCAGATCCACCTGGTGAAAACCCCCATTCCCATCAACATGACCGCTCGTGTTTGCCTCTCATCTCTCTCTCTTTTCCTCTCTCTCCTCTCCGCCTCATTTGTTGTTTTCCTTCATTTTTTTCCTCCTTTCATCCCTCCGTCGCCCAACCAGCTTCTCACACAATGAATTGATTACAACAGCACTTATATCACCTCGGCTATAGAATGCCGCACAATCACAACATTCTCATTAATCTGCATATATTTCCATATCAATCACCTCTCGCAGAGCCAGCGTCTCATCGTTCACCACCGTGTTCATTTTCACTCAAGTGGGTGGAAAATTCGGTGGAAAATTTTGACCTTTTCCCATTCCCAGAGAAAAATCCCAAATTAGACGGCCCGTTTTCCAATGTCACATTTCATAGCCATAACTACAGCGAAATACGATGGATGCACTCTGTCCTGTTGCTGTGTCAATGTAAGACAAAGTGTGTTTGTGGCAATGGGCACTTTGAAATAACTGAAAATGAGAGAGCGAGGTAGAGATACAGAGAGAGAGAGAGAGACCAGACTGACTAATCTTTGGCTTCAATAATGGATGTACCTGAAAACTACTGAACCATAGGGCACTACAAGACAGACAGTGTGTGTGTGTGTGTGTGTGTGTGTCAGAGAGAGAGAGAGAANATAGGGCACTACAAGACAGACAGTGTGTGTGTGTGTGTGTGTGTGTGTCAGAGAGAGAGAGAGAAGGAGACAGAGAAAGGCAGTCTGCTGATGTTTTTATCCATGACTGGTGTGTGTCTGCGTGAACGTGCGTGCGTGCGCGTGTGTACGCGCGCGAGTGCTCGTGGGTAATTGTGGCTCGCGCGTGCGTGCGTGCATGTGCGTGTGACCATGGATTTTGGCCGCGCGTAANCACCCGTCCCCGTTCCCCTCACACCTTGCCTCCGTAGCCTCCTCTTCTTCAATCCAAATATCCGGACTTTGGAGAAGATGTCGACCAGGTTTCCGTTGCACAGCCCCTGCTTCTTACCGGGGCTCTTCCGCCGCCGGTGAGTGGTCGGTCGGTGGGCGTGTTGCTCTCTCGCCTGTCGCTTCTGTCGGATTAAACCGCTGGCGATGGCCGCTGCCATGTCTCCGCCGAAACAGCCCACACAAAAACACCGCTGTCTCCGTCCGTGTCTCCAGTCTCTTCAGCTGTGTCCACCGGAGGGACGGAGCGCAGACGAACCAGACAAAACCCACCACAGCCTCCGCTCTGCCGTGTCACGGCCCCATGCTTCACCCTCAACACGGTAAACTCCAAAAGAAACGCGCCGCTTAACGTCACAGTATATTCCCCATTGTCGTTATCCCCCGGTACTGAACAGCGGAGCGGGTTTACCTGTCCGTCACGTTTCAGCGGTCTTCCTGTCAGTCAGAGCGCCGCCGCTGTCACCGAGCGGCTCCTACGAACCGTTTTAAAGGACACCGGCTGTCTCTTTGTCTCCCCATGACCACCGGAAGAACTAAAAAGCTGTAAATGCGACGATCAGAGAGCAAAATGACTTCTTCTTTTTCTTCTTCTTCTTCTTCTTCTTCTTCTTTCCGTCCGTGTAGAGTTCGCCGACAGAAGCGCGAGGCGCGTGCCGCCGCGAGCCTCTCCAGCTGCGTAAAACACGGAACGTTACGCAGAGCCAAACGGAAAAAGGGAGGTNGAGCCTCTCCAGCTGCGTAAAACACGGAACGTTACGCAGAGCCAAACGGAAAAAGGGAGGTTTGGCTTTCAAAATCAAAGCTTCCGATATATTTAATGGTTCAGGTCAGGACAGCACTAATATGATAGTTATGATGATGAAATAGCAAAAAGTGGGAGTGTGAGATACCATTCATCAGCAGTGTGGATGAAAGGCCTGTTTCATGCATTATAATTTAAGTTTTTGTAATAATTTATCACCAATTTTATACACTGCAGGGTTTAAAAAGTAAGGGTTTCATAGTCATTAAAGGGGGTTTCCATAGGAAACCCACATTTTTACACATTAAAATTCTGTTCATTGGTTATGAGGAGCACTGTTGGTGCTTTAGATTACAAATGTTGGTGGTGAAGACTGCAAATCTGAAAACAAAAGCCATTCCTGGAACTTTTTGCTGAATTTAACCTGCTGCAATTCATACTTGTAGTTTTCACCTCTGTCTCAAATGTCATTTTCCTCCTATTTTTTTACTTCCTTCATATGTTCCTTCATATGCTTCACATGTTGAATCATAACCACTATGACCAATACATTGAATTTGGTAGACGTGATTGGGACTATATTCCCTGGTGCAGACATACATTTTGTTTCTGTGTTGGACTGTTTCAATAAAATTACTTTGAAAAAAATAATATATATTTTGTTTGCTGATGGATTGATGTATTATTAATCTAAAGTACATTTCAAAAGTTGATTTTAATCACTTACTGGAATAAACTGAAACCAATGGAAGTCTGGAATGTAGGAAAAACAAATCTAAAATTACAACTCCAGCAGTGTGTTTTGAAAAATGTTTTGGTAACCAAATGGTAACATAAAATATGAGGGTAGTATGTTAGGCTCAAACATGCAAAACCACCAGAATGGTCCTTTAAGTCTGTGAAGCTCGTCTTAAACAGATCTATTTTTGTATATGAATGAAGTATTAGGAGCAGTGATAAGGAAAAAAAAAAATGTAGGTGCAAAGTTTAACTTCATATGTCACAAAGCTTGTAGTTGTTGTATTTTGGAAGTACGGACCGGATATCCTGGTGGTTGTTTTTGGTTAATTTATGTTTGACTCTGGAGCCACGCGCTGAGCGAGTCTGTCATCCTCCTTACAGCCTGCTGAGGGTCCACGCTTCGTGGGGGGTNCACTGGACATCAGAAGAAACATGTTTTGGAATAAATCCCGTAAAAGAACAGAACTGGGACCAAACCGATAGAACAGAACTAGAATGGGTTATATTTTAAATATTTTAGTCCAGGAAATATCCTCAAACACCTCAAATCTCAGTTTCTAACGTAAATGGCATGATGTGCTGTTATTTCTCCATTTTATTTTTTTTTTCCTTTCCTATGGTTGTATCCAAAATACCGGAAAGATGTTCATTCTGTTATTCAGGATGTTATTGGCGAGCAGTTTGTCATGACCTCAGCCCTTTGTCTGTCGAGTTTTATATGCTGACAATTTTTATTTATTTATTTAGATACACAAAGAATGGTAATAAATACATTTTTAAAAATGCATTTCCTGGCTAAAAAAAAAAAAAAAAATNAAAAAAAAAAAAAAAAATTCATTATTATTATCTCATATTCCCACTGCTGAAATGTGGTTACCACAGATTTATTATATTGGAAAAATGAACATACAGGAACCAAAGATCTGATAAATTCTGCAGATTTTGGACTTGTTTTTATTCATTTTTGGAGACTATGAATTGATACTTGCGGCTGTTTTTTTCCCTCTTTAATCTTTTTTTTTGTTTTGCTTCACATTTAAAATGTATTACTTTATTTTGTTATTTAATTTTTAATGCAGCATCATTGAACTGGGGAAATTCATTTAAAAAAAAAAAGAACAGAAGTGCAGTTGTTCACGTGAATGGCCAAATTCGGCAAACACACACACACACTAAATGTGTGTGTGTGTGTGTTTGTTTGCCGTTTGTTTGTGTGTTCACACACACACACACACTAAATGTGTGTGTGTGTGTCCAGAAATTTGAAGAGAAAGTTGTATCAAGGACCCAACATGTTGCCATGTTTCAGTATTCCTATAGCCATATTTACATAATAAGTAAATAGTATTAATAAACACACATTTTTTTGTACTTTATATGTTATTATGTGTCTAATATGGTATTATGTATACAAACATAATTTTTAAATTTTGCTTTGAGCATGATACCAGCAGAACTTGGGCTGATAACATTTCAGCACCATGGACAGCAACAAGCAGCATCTCCCTTTTGCCTTTCATTCCGTGTGTGTGTGTAGAGTTTTTGTAGCTATTTCAATTATTTTTTAATTCCATCACAGCAAAATTCAATCAAAGATAAGTCAAATTGCAGACATGAATCCTTATTTTTTGGTATGGGGGTCGTTTGGGGTCAGAAACATTGCAGCTGTAGCTACAGGGCAAAAACACAACAAATGACTGATTCACGACATTGTTCGTGTCAGTCTAATTTTACTCCGGCTGACACGAATGGAGAAAGTAACTCTGGGGTAGATAACTAATGAAACCTCCTCCATCTGCCGCTTCTCTTCACCTCCTGACAGCCTGTCTGAGTGACAGGTTTGAAAAATGCAGGAGGGAGATAGATCGGCGAGGCTGATAGACCGGAAGCTGCCTCACATGTCTGGTTTGTCTACTGTACACATGCTACGCCGTCCTACAGATTATACACATCTGTAATTATGTTAAACCTCAGAAGATCAGACACAATTCTGGGTTCGACTAATAAATTCAGTAGATGTGGGATCCGTTGCTTAGTTTTGGATTTCCCTGATGTCCCTCAATGAATGAGCTGATCTATTCCCTGCACCATAGGTTGCTGCAGGAAAAGTGGGAATGTAGATGGAACCCTGCAGCAGGCAGGATATTTGGTAAATGGTACTATTACTGCTATTGTACTATGTAATCAATACGTTAGATGCTTGATTGAACTCTGTCTCTGTTCTAATTTCACAGCTTTTATCAATAATTTTGGTTGATATGATCATTTACAGAGTATTCTGGGATGAAATGTTTACTTATTTTATGTATATATATATATATATATATATATTGTTTATTTTATATATACATACAGTAGGGTCCAAAAGTCTGAGACCACTGTGAAAATGTTTCTATTTTTTATTCTTTTTAAATTTAATACAAGATTTTACATTCCAAATGATAATATCATCTTAACAATTAGAGTGAAAAGTTGAATCTTTGAAAAATGTACACGAATGTCATCTTAGTATTTGGTACGAATGTCAGAGTATCTTAGTATTTGGTACTAATGTCAGAATATCTTAGTATTTGGTATGAATGTCAGAGTATCTTAGTATTTGGTACGAATGTCGGAATATCTTAGTATTTGGTACGAATGTCAGAGTATCTTAGTATTTGGTACGAATGTCAGAGTATCTTAGTATTTGGTACTAATGTCGGAATATCTTAGTATTTGGTACGAATGTCGGAATATCTTAGTATTTGGTACGAATGTCGGAATGTCTTAGCATTTGGTACGAATGTCGGAATATCTTAGTATTTGGTAGGAATGTCGGAATATCTTAGTATTTGGTAGGAGTGTCGGAACATCTTAGTATTTGGTACAAATGTCGGAATATCTTAGTATTTGGTAGGAATGTTGGAATATCTTAGTATTTGGTATGAATGTCAGAATATTAGTATTTGGTATGAATGTTGGCATATCTTAGTATTTGGTACGAATGTCAGAATATCTTAGTATTCTTTAGGAACTGCAGAATATCTTAGTATTTGGTATGAATGTCGGAATATCTTAGTATTTAGTAGGAATGTCAGAATTTCTTAGTATTCGGTAGGAACTGCAGAATATCTTAGTATTTGGTATGAATGTCGGAATATCTTAGTATTTGGTAGGAATGTCAGAATTTCTTAGTATTTGGTAGGAATGTCAGAATATCTTAGTATTTGGTACGAATGTCAGAATATCTTAGTATTTGGTAGGAATGTCAGAATATCTTAGTATTTGGTAGGAATGTCAGAATATCTTAGTATTTGGTACGAATGTCAGAATATCTTAGTATTTTGTATGAACGTCAGAATATCTTAGTATTAAATAAATTGCAAAAAATTGCAATTTTCTGATAATTATTTCACTCGTCAGGCTTTACGGGGTTAAATCACTGCCATTTTTCGATCTGGTTTTTATTGCATTTCCTTTTTATTTTAGTCTCCATGATTTTAGTAATAAGGAATATCTCTTCTGGCTGCTACTAATTGTGTACTTCTGTATTTTATCTATCTTGCTATCCTTCTATTTTGCGCTCAGATGCATGTCTGCTGTTTGTTTTTCACATGTTGTGTTGTTTGCTGACATAAGCAGCTGTGTGTTTATCTTATACCTCTCTGACAGTAATGTACCCAAACTTTGAGCTAATTTATGACAGAAAAAATGCGAAACCTGGTATTTTTATATTTGTTATGTCTGGTCAGTATTGCTTTGAACGGGTCATGTTGATTTGTACTCATCAATCTGAGTTCCACATCAGAACAAACACATCCACATGGACACATTTCAGTGTTTTTCCATCGAATTCTAAAGCTTCTTGCAACTGTCAGTGACAGAGAATTCTATTTTCCATCACAGGAGCTGACTAGCAACTCTTACTTTTTCCCAAATTTCACAATCCAGTGAATGGGAGTTCTGGGTACAGCAAATAGGTCAGCCGTCTCCTCAGGAGCTGATGACAGAGGTGGGCTGGGACCCAGCTGGCCCTGAGAATACCAACATGATTTCTCCTTTTATTCTGGGGAAAGTGATGACACGCAATTTCAAATCTATCTGGACTCAGAATAGATAATGGACAGTTTGACCGGTGTGGCTTTTTTGAAGGTGGGGGCACCCTCCATCATCTCAGCTCTACAGAGAGAGAAGAGCTTCTTACAGCCATTTTGACGGAAACGTTACTAAACACAATCTGCTCTTTATTGCCTTTAAAAAAGAAGGATTTTATACATCCAACCAATACATTTTTATATTTTGTCTGCGTTGTAAATTACAGGATGTCAGTCATTTCTATTCCATGAGCAGCAAGTCCACGAGGAAAATATCTCATCTAATAACACATTATGAGGAAATAATGTGTTATTAGATGAGATACCTTCGTTTTTCCCAGATGATGACATTTTTCATTTTAGAAACTGTTTGAAATATGAGCTATATCATAATATATAGCCAGACAATACCATACCTAACATCTGCTGAGATTTAGGTTTTAATTTGAACAAAAATTGTAGTTATGGTTAATGATGCTATGACTGTTGTATGCAACACTGAGTCAGCAAAGAATAAATATTTAACTGTATTGAAAATAAGTAGATTAAGCAAATAAATTAAAAAAAAAAAATCTGTCTCAAAAAGGATTTGAGGGAAGGAGGTTAAAATAAAACAAAGAAAGAATGAGATGCATGTTGCTTTAAGCATGTCGGAGTTCCTGACAGAAAGCAGAGACGTTTCTCCACATGACCACTAGGGGACGCCAGAGTGACAAAAAGAGCAACTCCAGTAACAGAACAGGTCCACTGAAACATGCTGAAATACTATGGAATACCCTTTGTGCCAAAATTAAAAATAAATAAGAGAATAAATAAATAAATGTGGAAATATAAAAAGGAATAAATAAAAGAATATATAAATTTGAAAATATAAAGAGAGATAAATAAAAGAATATATAAATGTAGAAATGCCAAATTTGATTTTCTTTCCATTATTATAAAATATTTATGTCCACGTTTTAGCTGGTTGTGCAACGTTAACACTGCAACGTGTCACTCTCCGGTGATATTCTAGATGAACATAACACCATGATTTATGGCATTAACGACAATCAGTTGGAGTCAAACTGCTTCAATACCAAACGTTTACACATGGCTGCTGAGCTGAATCATTCAGATGGAGCAAACCAGTTTGTGAAACAGCACCATCTTTACCCGTTACACAATGGGAATATTTTTTATTACAATGTTGTAGATGCTATTGTAATAAAACTGTAAATGTGTTAACTTTACATTGACTCAGTTGTGTGTCAGTGCATTGGACTGCCTTTACCTAGACTGGAATAGCCACATCACACATTCACACATCTGCAGCTTTTTCACCCCTATCCTTCTTGTCACAAACATCATCTAATTGAAGCAGATACAGATGTTGAATAAAGTAATTAAAAGTAGAATATATAGCATTTTAACAACAACAATTCTCTGATATCAGTATAAGAGCCATAAATTTGTAAAACCATCAGATATGGATGTGGAAGGAAATCTGGATTATATTCCCCACCTAGTGGTGGAGATATATTAATATTACCATAAACTTTAACCCTACTTTTTCTTCCCTACTTTCTGTCATCCCTTCCTGTTCCATTTTATGTTCTTTCTTAATTAAAGGAATATGTCAAAGCTTCAAAAAACTTAAGGTGTGGTTTGTGTGAAAGTGCATGTGTGTATATTTTTGTGTAAATGTGGGCAATAAAAATTTTCTCTACGTTTTCTTCTCTAGCATTTGTCCTTGTGTGTGTGTGTACATTTGCATGTGTGTGCAAATGCGTGCATGTTTGTCCATTTGTGTGTGTTGTGTGTGCTTCATGCAGAGACCAGCTGAATAATGAATGCGCTTCCTGAGCCAAAAGGACATTGTCTTTAATCTGCAAAGTAACATGTTACATGTTACATCAGATAAAGGCAGTGCAGTAAAAAGCACATTTCCCTCTGAAACGACCAGAAAATCATGTTTTCTACCATAACGCCAAAGCATGGCTAATGTCATCTGATAAGATTTATGGCTGGCTTTTTACTGAATGTCTACAAATATTCTATCTTGCAATGTTAAAGCC
This sequence comes from Lucifuga dentata, assembly GCA_014773175.1. NCBI lineage: Eukaryota > Metazoa > Chordata > Actinopteri > Ophidiiformes > Bythitidae > Lucifuga > Lucifuga dentata. Next base: position 61,666 of record VXCM01004959.1, read on the forward strand.
AGTAGCTTGATTATTATTGCATCATTGTAAGTACTTGAAAAGGCCTTTTAGGGCTTTTTAAGTCTTATTAGTCATTATTTTTACATGCATACTGCTGTATGTTGTATATGCTGAATGTAAATGATTTTGTGCATGTTTTGTGGGACAGTGGCTAAAGCTGTCATTTTTATGCAAATTCCACAACAAAAATGGATAAAGACGAATAAATGAATGAGAAAATAAATGAAAAATCAAAATAAGTTATTACATAATTTGTTTTGTTTTTTTTGTTTTTTTTTGACATTTTCAGGCTTTCCTAATGAACAAAAGCCTAGTAAAGCCTGAAAATGTTTGAAGACACTACGGAAAATAAAATACAAAAAGTGTCAATAATATCAAAATGAATAGTTTGTGATGTGAAATACACTTTTCTCACAGCAGATATTTTTGCATGTCAGATAATTTTATTATTTATAAATAATAAAATATAAAAGCAATATTTCAACCAGCTGTAACTAACACAGTACAATGTGCATTGGCTGACATGCGACATTCGAAAAAAGCTGTTAGGATGTCACGTGCTCAGTCATAGTAGTTATGGAAAAAATGATGACGTCAACAAAAAATGACGCCAAAAAAAAAAAAAAAACNAAAAAAAAAAAAAAAAACCTTAGGAGTTGCATCCTCAACTTAAACTCACTTTCAACATGAGCATCGTTGGAATTAGCATGGAATGAACATTTAGCGTGGAGCCTTCTGAAAAGAGCAAGAAGAAGAAGAAGAGCAGCGGTTTGTCCTTTAACTGGCAGGCAGCAGAGGAGCTGGAGCGCTGTGCTGCAGGGCTGGTGGCAGATGATGAGGATGATGGGGACTATGTTGGGAAACTGACCTCTTGTGTGCCTGTACCGTATGCACATGCAGGTAACGGCAGATCCCTCGATGACGGCCCAGCAGGTCACAGACCAGGCTGACGCGGTGCTCGGGGAAGAAGTGGTGAGACACAAAGCGGAGCGAGCTGTGGCGTTCCCCGGTACTGAGGAGCGTTACATGACGAAACCAGAAGCCGCGGAAAACACCGACAGCCGGCGTGCAGCTGTCAGCTCCGTGAGGAGGCAGGAGAGCGAGGACAAGCAGGATGCTGAGGTNAGCCGGCGTGCAGCTGTCAGCTCCGTGAGGAGGCAGGAGAGCGAGGACAAGCAGGATGCTGAGGTGGTGATGCAGGTTTCTGCAGAGGAGCCATCTCAAGTCCTGCATGAGCCTCCACGTCCAATCATGAAGCCTTTCAACTGGCACAGGGCTGAGTCGCTGGATCGCTGGTACAGGGAGCTGAAAGAAGCTGGCATCACAAATATCATTGAGCACCTGTATGAAACTGAGATACAGGGTGCCAGTGATACAAGAACTTTCCAGCAGGTCAGTGAACCTGCTGCCAACAGTAACAGAGCAGAGCCTGTGGTGAACCATGAAGCTGACTTGGCACCTCTGCAGAGCTCCAACAACAATGCTGCAGACGCCGCCTGCGATCAGCGTAGGACTCATTCCCAAGAGCGAGAATGCATGAAGGTGATGATGCAGGTTCCTGCAGAGGAGTCACCTCACCCCGCCCTTGAGCCTCCACAAGCTAAAGGAGGAAACTCCACATCTAAAATGGAGACAAACGTTAAAAAATCCAACCGAAGTAGCAAATGCAAGGCAGAAAAGCAGCAGAAGCCAGCAGAGCTGAGAGCCTGGGAGGAGGAGGAGGAGCAGAAAGCTTTCCAGGCTGAACAGGACCAGTTGACACACTCATTAGTCACTGATCAGATGGTTGCTGCTGAGGCTCTTGTCCAAAGTGAGACTTGTGTCAAGGCTTTAGAATTTAAGCTGAATCATCAAAAGGCCAAAGAAGTGGAGGCTGTCAGTGAAATCACAAAGATGAATACGGCCAGGAGTGAGAGCCACCAGAGGAGGCAGGAGCTGGAGAGGCGTCAGGGTCTGCAGCAGGAGGCCATCGTAGAACTGTATACTGCTCTGACCAAGACACAGGATGAGTTCCAGTCCCAACTTCGTGAGTGGCAGGCCGCGGAAACGTCATGTCTTTTGAAGACCTCGTGACATGACGCAGGTCCTAGAGGACAGGAAGACAGAGGAGGAGGAGGAGGAGGAGGAGGAGGAGGCCAGGAAGGTCATAATGGAAACCGTTGCTCAGCTGGAGCAACAGCTGCAGACGATGATGAGCAGAGCGGGTGTAATTAATCACATAAATTAAATCAATCAAATTTTCCTTGTATATAGTTTTTATTTACGGTGAATTCTAATTTGCGTTGGAGCTTTTCCTGCGTTCATTCCATCTGAAATTTGTTTTATAGCTTTTGTGTTTTGCGTCTTATTGAAATGCATTTTAAATAAGGATGCTTTATACTTCAAATGCAGTATTTACAGTGTTTCAGTTCATGTCCTTTATCCTATTTCATGGATGTTTTGGGTGTTAAAGTAGATGTTTGGAGTTTAATGTCTCTAAATCCGTCTCTCAGTGGAGGACGTAATGATGGATCCATGCAGAAGCCACACTTCATGTCCAAAAACATATTTACACAGATTTACATTTATAAGTAATTATAATAATCTTTTTTTAATTAAAATTTTTTTTTATTATAAATTATAATGTTTTTATATATTTCTCTTTATATTTCCACATTTATATATTCTTTTACATATTCCTCTTTATATTTCCACATTTATATATTCTTTTATTTATTTTTAATTTTGGCACTGTGGGTATTCCACAGAATACAAGCATTAAATAAAAAGGTGTTCATAAATATTACTTATAATACAGAAAAAATATACAAATGCACATCTACCAGCTCTGAGATTTGAATTATTATAATTGCGTATATTTTTAAAAAAATTAAAACCTTATTTTTTATGTGATATCTATGATCTATTATTTTTCTAATTGCTGCTGCTGCTTCAACCCAATATTCCCTATAAGCTCTCATTGTATATTTTTTTATTTTCCATTTCTCATATTACACCTTCCTTTCATTTTCCTCACCCCAAACTCCAAATTCATTCCACCAAAGCAACATAAAAAGCATTAAAAGACCATACCGGTGACTTTGCATGTTTAAGCCTTATATATATATATATATACATACATACATACATACATACATACATACATACATATATTTGCATGTTTGAGCCCAATATATATACACACACATTATAGTTTCCCAAAGTATACTACTTTAGCTGCAAATTCTATAATTTTTTTCTTACCTTCCATGCCATTAGTTGAGGTTTATTTCAGAATGCTTTTAAAATCAACCTGTAGAGATAGATAATCAAGACAGATAATCCATCATACTGAACATTATGTCTATCAATTTTTTTTTCGATGTAACTTTATTTAAATGATCCAACATGTAGCTGCATGGAAAACAATGTATGTGTCCGCCAGGGAATATAGTCCCAGGAGAAGACAGCTTTTACTGAGAAACTAAAATGGTCTTGCCCTTTAAAAGTTAGCTGAAAAATTGAATTTTAAGGTGGATGTATCACCTGAGAATTAGATTTTGAAAGATTTGACCAAACAAGAAGAAAACTAAAATACAGTTTTATGTTGCAGGTATGCGGGTTGTATTTACTGGGCTAAAGATGCAAAATCGCCAGTATTGTCCTTTAAGTTGCTTTTTTTTTTTTCATCTTTAAGCCCTCTGTGATCTCCAACAGGAAATGATATTATAAAGATTTTTGTTGTGGTTCATATTTTAAAGCTGCTTAGCTGAATTTGTATTTCAGCGACAGAATCCCTTCCTTTCTTTTTGTCCTTGATCTTGCTGACACATTGCTGTTTAAATATAGACTATTTCTGATCCTGTTTCGTCTTGTCTCTTGCACACAGCGGGAAAAGAGACAGGATGTGTGTGTGTGTGTGTGTGTGCTTGCGCACTTTTATCCGGGTCAGCCTAAGTGAAGGAGTTATGAATAAATCAAAGCCAACTTGCATTAAAATTAATCTTTTCTGCTGCTTTTCTCAACACTGCAGGAGGGAACACTTCACAGAAAGAAAATTCTTTGCTCCCTCTCCTCCCTCCTGACACATACTCCATTTTCCTCCCCTCCATAAACCCCCACCCCCTCTCCACCCATCCCAAAATCTTTCTGTTTTAAGGTAAATAACACAAATGCACAAATCAAGCAAATAAACAGAAAAATATATGCAAAACTGTGCGTGACTGATAAAAAAGTGTTTTAACATCCATACAGCTCTCTCTCCTTAGGCCATCACGCACACACACACACACACACACACACACACACACACATCCTCAATGCACATAAAAAGAAAACACAAAAACGCACATAAAAGCAAGAATACAGGAGTTCTTTCCTTTTTCTGCATATCTGTGCAGGAGCAGCGCTGCCCTCTAGTGGCTGTACAAAGGAACAGCATGTTCCACTTATCCTCTCCTTGCTCTACAGGTATGATGGAAGCTGCTGATATGATTGCAGGTATTTTATAGATCTGAGTAATTTGGCTCTGAATCTGCTGATCAGGTCCCAGACTGTACACAAATAATTTTACATAGTATAAAATAAATACAGGAAATCAGCAATATCAGGATTCAGAGGAGTATTTTTTGCCACAGGTTCATAATATCCAGCTATTTAGATAAAATCAAAATAATTAGAATTGATCCTGATCTGGAGAACGTGAATAATTTTATCGTAATCCATAAAATCTATGTAATCCACAAGATTATTAGACAGAGACCAACCTGCTGTTCATATAGCAGCAGGTTGGTCTCTTTCTATCTGTCTGTCTGTCTTTGTTATATAAAATGTAAGAAAAAAAACATATACTAACACGTACTAGTATAACATATATTACTACATGTACTAAAACTCAGTGGCGGACAGTCAAGGCCAGCAAGGCCTTCTCTGCTGGCCTAGAGATTGTCAGAATCATCAAATTGTGTTTTTAAAATTTAATATATAGTTTAATTAATGCTATATGTACTTTACAAAGTTCGTTCCCATCAGTTTATTATTAACATCATTTCATTGCTACTCTCTCCCTCAGTTGCGCAGCTTCCTGTGCAGCTCATATAAATTAGAGCTTTTATCCAATCAGATTTTCCACCTGTGCTGTCTCCGGGTAAAAAACATCTAGCCTGAGGCCTTCAGAATCTCCAGTGAATCTCCTCTGCTATTCAAGCAAATGGGACAATGTTGTTGATTGATTGTCATATTCTTTAACCAATCAGATTTAGAGTTTGCCATGTTGGGCGTGTTCTTTTACACTCCAGCTCCTTCTAGCTGGCCTTGGCCTACGTCATCGGAGTACAGCATTATGCTAACAGCTAAACAGCCTGCCAGAAATTCATCAGAAGAAGAAGAGAGCCGGTTAGCTTAGCTAGCTCAAGTAATCCTAGCTAGCATGTAACGTAGCATTAATGTTTATTTAAACTTTCTTTCTTGACGTTTAGATTTTTAGATGTAGTGCTTTAGGTTTTTTGTTTCGATTTTTACTTAGCCCTGTTGTTTTTTTAACACACAATGGCTGAAGGAAGAGAAGAAATGGATTTACTGACAACGCTTTTTTTTCACATTTTGGAACTGAAACGCAGAGATGTAACGTACAGCCGTGTGGTTAAACTTTCTAAAGACAGAAAGGAGGATGGACTTTGTCTTCAGATGATGAGCAGCTTTGGTAAGTTTGATGGATTTTTATGTGGCTGGAAGCTGTGGAGAAGCCTGTTGAATCTGATTGTGTTATTTGTGTTTTACAGCATTTTTGCTTACTTGCTGGTCGTATGAGTAAATGTGATGGTTGTTGTGAGTTTGTTCTTGTTTCTTTGGTAATGACACTGATTTAGGCTATGCCACGTTCATATATGATGCAGCATCCTGTCATAACGCATAATAATGCTACATCCTTGATAGTTTCAGTCACCATGTATTCATGTCTCTGCAGTTAGTGTGTTGTAACTGTCATAGGTGTTGATCCTCGTGTTAAATCACTTTATTCCACTCGATAAAGGTTACTGTCACTGTGAATATGGGCTGGTTATGTCCAATAACCAGCCTACATAGCCTGAGGTTATTAGAAGGTGGTTTAATTGCAAGAGGATAGCTCAGAAGGCCTAGGTGTAAAATACACAGCCCGCTACTGCTAAAACTATAACAAGTGTCACGTGATGTCCAATCTCTTCACTTTTTCACTCAAAACAGACTTAAAGGATCATACCGGTGATTTTGCATGTCTGAGAACAATATGTACAGCCCGCATGCATGTTACATTACCGCCAATCATTTTCCAAAACGTACTAATGGAAAGGTAAATATTAGAATTGTCTTTCCTACTTTCCAGACTCTCATTGGCTGTAATAATCATATTGTAGAGACTTGAAATGTGCTTGATGTAATTAATCCATGACAACAAACACAACATCTATTAAATTTGTTGTTCCGCCAGGGAATATAGTCCCAGGAGAGGACGGCTTTTACTGAGTAATTAAAAACAACCGTCACACGTGTTAGTAGGCGAAACATTGAATTTTAAGCTGAACATTTGATTTTTAAAGGACCATACCGACATGTTTGAGCCTAATATATTCAATTTTCATGCATGTTATGTTACTGACAATCATTTCCTAAAGGATAAAACCGTAGNCCTAATATATTCAATTTTCATGCATGTTATGTTACTGACAATCATTTCCTAAAGGATAAAACCGTAGTTCAGCTTTCCTATTTTGCAAAACCTCTTTATCTTTCAAAATCAAATATTCAAGCAATACACTCACCTTAAAAATCCATGTTTCTCCTGCTAATAGTTACACAGCCTTATGAAGTCACAGTCCTTTAAATTTTTCCATAAATGCAGGTCTTCTTTTGGGACTATATTCCCCGGTGGAGGCATACATTCACTCCACGCTTTTTATTGCGCTTAAACGCTAAAATTATGAAACTTCTAATAAAAACCTGAATACACGTCTTGTTGGTGATGATGGATTACCTATCCCAAGAACGTTCAAGTATCAACAAGTTGATTTTAATAGCAGAATGAACTGAAACCAATGGAGGTCTGGAAGGTAGGAAAAACATTTTTAATTCACCGTTCCAGTAGTATGCTTTGGGAAATGATTGTCAGTAACGTTACATGTATGAAAATTGAATATATTAGGCTCAAACATGCAAAATGGGTGGTATGGTCCTTTAAAGAGTAAGGGATTTGACAAAATAACAGGAAATTTAAAATATGGTTTTATATTTTGGAAATTGGTTGTCAGTAATGTAACATGTATGTGGGTAGTGTTTATTGGGCTCAAACATGCAAAATCACCGGTATGGTCCTTTAAAATAGTTCATGCTCAGCTGATGAATAGCACATAAGCTAAAAGTGTAGCTGAGGCTGATGGAAATTTGGTCAAACTTTTTTCGTTATCCTGTCATGAGCTGAAATGTTTAAAAAATAATGGACCTTTTTGACCTCTTGGTGGTGCTAGATGACAGGTCAGAGGATGTTTGGGTTCATCCTCTGGGGATGATGAATGTTTGATGCAAATCCATCTAGTAGCTGTTGAGATGTTTCACCTCATCTGTCAGATGAATCAACAGCTCCTGTGTATAGGTCAGCAGCGTCTCTGTAGATGGCGCTCTTCTCTTTGTCTGCTCAGACATGGCAGAGAGAGAGAGAGAAGAGGTAGCAGATGTGGGTGGGTGTTCCCCAGACAAGCGTGTGAGGGTAGCCACTTCAAACTGAGCAGGATGAGTCATAATCCACACTCAGACGCATGCACACACACACACACACACACACACACGCACGCACACACACACACACGGGGAAAGTCCACTGTTACCTAGGTAACGAATGATTAGTGACGCAGGTGGGTCTCCGAACGGAGGGAAAGAACACCTGCTGAATGTTGAGAGGCCAGACACAGACACACACATATCTGGCACCAGTGACATCCAAAGTATTTTATGTCTCTTTTACTAGTTAGTCTATGTGTCTCCTCTCCTCTGGTTTCCTCTGGTCTCCTCTCCTCTTCTTTATTCTCCTCTCCTCTCCTCTCCTCTCCTCTCCTC
>VXCM01004960.1:0-25806 GCA_014773175.1 Lucifuga dentata
TTTTTTTTTTTTTGGAAAAAGACACTTGAAGGGACTTGAAGACTGACGACTTGAAGACTTGAACTTGAAGACTGCGGGACGAATTAAGTGCCGAAAAGTGGCACCGAGAAGTGGAAACTATAGACTATAAGAATAAAGAGCGAGAATAACATACCCTTACCCCATCCAGCCATATAGGCCATGCCCATTTCCACCTGATTAGATTTTCCACCATTTTGAATTGTTTCAAAAACAGGTTTTTCACAACTATTCCTACCTTTTTGGCACAGTTATCATTAAATTTGGCACATACATTGTCTGGACCAACACGAACAAAAGTTATGTTGTTTTTTTGATATCACTGATTGTTTTGCCACAACTGGCTTCCACAGTTCAGTGGGTGTCACCCATTCATGTTTTGGCTTATAAGTTTTGAACTGAAGGTCATACATTCAAAATTCAATTTTTCTTGGATTCCTCGGATGGACATGCATCAAACAAGGTAGGCCACGCCCATTTCTGCCAAACTACATTTTCAACCATTTTGACTTTTTGACCATTTCGTCAACAATTTTTACTATTTATTCAGTTTTTTCTTTCTGTATTTCTCAGATCTAAATGCGTAAAGTTATTTAGGACACACCATTTCTGCCTAGCTACCTTTTCAGCCATTTTTTACTTTTCCACAATATATGCAACAGATTTCACTGTTCATAAACAATTAATACATTGCAACAAAGAAAATATTATACATTTCAGCTTTTCAGCTTCTGTACGGCATGAGCTTCAGCAAATTGCAATCACAGGCTGCAGTTCCACAGGAGATGCATTTGTAGTTTATTTTTTATTTTTTGTATTGTCAGTAAAGAGTAGAAAAAGTACACCGAATTACGGGGCTTTTACTTTTCAACCATGGCGGAAATGCTCATAAATTACTTTTATTTTGAAAGATCCGACCGGAACCTGCGGTCATCACCTTCTGAGATAACTTTTTGTGTTAGCAAAACACAACTCTGCTGGGCGGGTTTAAGCTGTGGAGAAGCTACATGTCATAGAAGTAGGTGTTACACTTCTGTGTTTTATTAGTTTTAAATGATGCAAATGTAACGTTTTGTCTGTTTTTTTAAGCTGGCTTGATGTCATGGAGCGATGTTTTAGGTAGGAAGTGAACGCCAAAGCGAAGGTTATTAGGCTAGCCTCGCTGCTTGTGTAGCATTTTTCATTAGCTGGCTGTGGCGCTTGAGAAAAAAAAAAAAACGTTTAAACACACATTTTTTATTTACCTTGGCTGAAAATGGCACTTTTCAGTTAGCGAACTGAATTTAAGCTCGCTTAAAGTGCTCAAATATGTGCTTTGGCTACCTCCCCATACACGAATATAATAAGTGACGCCGGACTCCGTTTAAAATTTAGGTCATTTAACGTTCATAAGCTAATCAGTTCATAGACGCACCCCATCACATACGACTCGATGTTTTTATCAATAAATTCAGTCACATTTGTATTTTTGACGTATCGCACAGCATTTACTCCACAACAATATTAAAAGCCTCGACTGTCACTTCCAGAACGTACCGCACATCCCATGCTAGCAAGTTGTATATCTCACATTTGTTTAAAAGTGTTTACTGCTCTGCGAATTATATATATTCCGAATCAAAGGGTGGATTTGATTGATTAAGAAAACGCACCATCAGACCCGTTGAGGCATTTAACGTTTGCGTGGTCAAGAATACATTAAATTGCTAGATTTTTGCGTGTTTGGCCCACGTTGAGCCTCAGCCGTCATCATCCATGTGTATGAGCATGAAACATGACTATAAAGCTTTAGAGATAGTTTGGCAATTCATGGCTAATCCTGAATTAATTCCGGGGTTTTCCACTTTTCTCAGAATTGCACACAATTGGACCAAACATATTCTTGTTGAAGACCCGCTGGATTAATCTGCATGGAAGTTACTGTTGCATGCGTCTGTTATTTATCTGCCTGTTTATAAAAATGCTATGTTATTATATTATTATATATTATATTTAGTAGTCAGATACTGGTGAGTCTAGTCAACTGGCGAATTTAGTCTGACCTAAAAATGAGAAAGTAAGCGTCAAAAATAATGTCATTAACATAGTTTTTGCCTTTTAGTTTTTATATCAAACATTCTTTTTTATTCAAGATGTAATGACAGAAAGATAGGAGGTTGTGTTGTCACTCTTGTTGCCTCTTGTCTTGTCCTGTCTGAAGTTTCAGCAGGGTTAGCTCTGCTCCTTCCTCCCCCACTCCTCCTCCACCACTGCCTCCCCCATCCCAGCCCTCTGCCCATCCTCATCCTCCCAGCCAGGGAAGGCTGAGCTTTGCGGGAGCCACGATGGACGTCAGTAAGTGGCCCCTGTTCTCTTTGCTGAGCCCTCAGGAACTTGTGAACATCCGACAGGCCTGCAACTTTGGAAACACGGCGAACGAAGCCATCTACATCACGCATGACAACGAGGTGAGGAGAGTGTTCGATGCACTGGCACGTACCGAGTCGATCCAGTAATTGTGTTTTGTAAGAGCTTTGTAACTTGTCCGTCTGATTTCTCAGTTTTTTGTCCAGCCGAACACGTGTGTTCTTATTTTTCCAGATGTTTGTGTTTGGGTTGAACTGCAGCAGCTGTCTCGGCACGGGAGACAGCCTGAGCACCATCATACCAAAGAAACTGGACTTCCTGCGGGGGAAGAAGGCGGTCAGCCTGAGCTACGGCAGCGGGCCTCACGTCCTTTTGGCGACCGAGGGTACGTTCGTTCATAATTTAAGTCGTCTTCTACATTATTTTAGTCTTTTACTCTTTGGATCTTCTTTGTCATCTTCGTGTTGATTCGTTGCAGACGGACTCCTTTACGCGTGGGGGCACAACGGCTACAGCCAGCTGGGGAACGGATCAACCAATCAGGGATTGTCCCCGATGCTGGTGACCTCTAACCTCCAAAGCAAGAAAGTGAGAGAGGTGGCGTGCGGCTCGCATCATTCCATGGCCCTGACTCAGGACGGAGAGGTGATACGTAATTTCCATGATTCTGCAGTTTTCAAATGAAAGAAACTCTTATATTACACACACCCATAAAGTATGATTTGCTAAATCGCATTTAAAGGAGTACATCAGCGATTCTGTATTAGATTTTTTTATTATGTTACTGATATATAACAGATTACATCATAAACTGTGGATTGTATATATCTATATTATATATATATATATATTATGTATGTATGTGTGTGTGTGTATATATATATATATAGTCTTCAAACATGAAAAATCGTTGATATTTTCCTTTAATTAAAAACCAGTAAAGTTTAATGTTGTAGGTAGGTACACTCACACCCAATATTTTAGTTTTAGGTATCAAATTTTAGATATTTTCGGTCTAAAATGGATGTCCGGTAAAAAGTTGGCACATGTTTTTTGCACTGCTGTACTGAACAGTTATACATGTTTTATATAATTTTTTTCAGCTATGAATTAGCCAAGAATGAAGATAAATACAGCAGGATGTTTTGAAAAATTGTGAAGCTGGAGTTAGCACATTTTATTAATTATATGAATTCTCCACTGCACATATTTGGAATCCAGTTTTTGCTTTTAGATAGGTCGCTTAGTTGGATAAGGAGGGGAAAACCTTAACGCAGCTCCCCCCCCAAACCCCCAGACTAAGCAGCTTATTTTGGCTTATTTACGGCTTTGAGCAAGAGTGGCTGTTTGCTATGTCAACCGTTGTCAGAGCGTTGTAATAATATTGTATTGTAATGTAAGCTCCACCTTAATAAGCAACAACATTAAGAAGACATTCAGGGAGATGTCAGTCAAGTACGGTTTGAACACGTCCACACAGTCCTGCAAAGAGGCCTAATTAGGCAAATTAAATGTAATTATCTGTGTGGGCATATGCACTTTTTTTTTTTTTTTTTNTTTTTTTTTTTTTTGGAGGGGGGGGAGGGGTCTTTAATTGTGGCTGTTTTCTGAAAAAAAGCCATAATTAATGTAATTAGTAACAGCTGTGCTATAATGGGTAAGATGCATTATATTCTGTAAGGGCATTAGCCTCCTAATGCTAATGTGTAGCATTCAGAGGCCTTTCTCCTTCTTTCTCTGGGCAGGAATCAACAGGTGAAAGGAGAAACGCATCAAATTAAAGGACCATACTGTCCATTTTACATGTTTGAGCCTAATATGTTCAGTTTTCATACATGTTAGNAATTAAAGGACCATACTGTCCATTTTACATGTTTGAGCCTAATATGTTCAGTTTTCATACATGTTAGTGACAACCATTTCCCAAAGGACAAAACCGTATTTCAGCTTTCCTGATATTTTGCTAAACCTCTCAATCTTGCAAAATCAAATATTCAAGTAACACACCCACCTTAAAAATCAGTGTTTCTCCTGCTAATAGTTACACAGCCTTATGAAGTGATGGTCCTTTAAATTTTTCCATAAACGCAGGTCTTCTTTGGGACTATATTCCCCGGTGGAGGCATACATTCACTCCACGCTTTTTATTGCGCTTAAATGCTAAAATTACGTAACTTCTAAAAAAAACCTGAATACACGTCTTGTTGGTGATGATGGATTACCTATCCCAAGAACGTTTCAAGTATCAACAAGTTGATTTTAATAGCAGAATGAACTGAAACCAATGGAGGTCTGGAAGGTAGGAAAAACACTTTTAATTCACCGTTCCAGTAGTATGCTTTGGGGAATGATTGTCAGTAATGTTACATGTATAAAAATTGAATTTATTAGGCTCAGACATGCAAAATAGGTGGTATGGTCCTTTAAGGAGATAAATGCTGGAAATCATCAGAAATGCTTGTAAGCATTATTAAATCTCTTTTAACAATGCAACATCATAGGCTGAAATTTAAAATGCAGCGTTACAAGGGATCCGGTAAAAAAAAACAAAAAAAAAAACAAAACAGTCAAGCGAATAGCTAAAATGAAACTTTTCTTTTTTTGTGTAATTGTTGCACTGTAATCAGAGTCTTAAAGCGTGGTCTTCCTGCTCCTCCAGGTCTTCGCGTGGGGTTACAATAACTGTGGGCAGGTGGGCTCAGGCTCCACGTCCAACCAGCCCTACCCCCGACGAGTCACCAACAGCCTCCAGGGAAAGAGCGTGGTGCGCATCACCTGCGGCCAGACATCCTCCATGGCGCTGGCGGACAATGGAGAGGTATGACTGAATAATTAAAATTTAATTGATCCATGTAGAAACCTGAGCAGAGGCTTGTTTTGGTTTTATAGGTTTACGGATGGGGCTATAATGGCAACGGACAGCTGGGCATCGGTAATAACGGAAACCAGCTGACGCCTTGTCGCATTACTACGCTGCAAGGGATTTGCATTCAACAGGTGCGACACATGTTGTCGGTATTTGTTGACTTACTACCATCGTCACGGCGTTTCTTGAATCTGAATCACCGAAAGCCGCTCCTCTCTTATCTTCAGATCGTGTCGGGCTACGGCCACTGCCTGGCGCTGACCGANCCGAAAGCCGCTCCTCTCTTATCTTCAGATCGTGTCGGGCTACGGCCACTGCCTGGCGCTGACCGACAAAGGCCTGCTGTACTCGTGGGGAGCTAACGGCTACGGCCAGCTGGGAACCGGCAGCAAGAGCAACAGTCTGAGCCCCATGCAGGTTATGGCCGTGAAGGAAAGGTGTGAGGAACAGATATAACGCTAAAGCTAAATTAACAAGTTAACACATGCTGGATTCAACCTCACTTCTCATATATACTCCTAACGTTGCGATCGCTGAATTTAATGTTCCTGTGGATTTTTGCAGGTTCCCTTCCCAAAGCCAGAGCCCATTCAACTCATTGTTAAAGGATCATACCGGTCATTTTGCATGTTTGAGCCTAATATATTCATTTTTCATACATGTAACGTTGCTGACAATCATTTCCCAAAGCATACTACTGGAATGGTGAATTAAAAATGTTTTTCCTACCTTCCAGACCGCCATTGGTTTCAGTTCATTCTTATTAAAATCAACTTGTTGATACTTGCAACAATGGGCCTCATGCAAGAACCAGTTGTACGAACAGATTGGTTCTTAAGTGGCGTGTACGAGTGATTTAGGAGAACTTGCCGCATTCACCAGTTTTCTCATATTTTGAATTTTCTCTTAGGNGTACGAGTGATTTAGGAGAACTTGCCGCATTCACCAGTTTTCTCATATTTTGAATTTTCTCTTAGGTACGAACAGAATTTACGAGTGATTCAGACCTGACGTATATGACTGTACATGTATTTATTCTGTTGTTATCCAAACCTACGTTTTTCACTAACAGATTGTATATTTCATTACTTTGAAGCAGTTTTGAGTTTGAAAATCCTATATAAATTAACCTTCATAATTATGTTGACATTTTCCTGTTGGACTCTAATTCTAAATTTATACCTAGCATAATCATTAATTTAAATTGATGCTATTGTAGGCATATAACACTGCAATATTAATATGAACATCTCAAACTGCAAAACAACTTNTTGATGCTATTGTAGGCATATAACACTGCAATATTAATATGAACATCTCAAACTGCAAAACAACTTCAATTATGCACTAATTGAAGTAGTTAGTTTTTCTCTGTGTATAAGGTTTAACAGGAAGTGTAATCAGGTGCGTCATGACTGATGTAGATGCCTTAGCGTGTCAGGCCCGTGGAAGAGAGCATGTCTTTAGCGTGTTGATATATTGGCAGAAACAGATGAATGGTTGTTCTCGCAGTTCAGATTACCGGGCTGTGCTTTTTCATATCGCCACAACTCCGCAGACTCGCCAGTCCAACCCTCTTCCTGCAGCACGCGTAGCCTTATATGGTATTATTGGGGTGTGTAATTATGCTAATTTATAATTCTCATGAACACGTGGTCATTTACGCTTTTGGGACTATAGTCCCAAAAGAAGACCTGAGTTTATCTGAGTTTATGGAAAAATTTAAAGGACCGTGACTTCATAAGGCTGTGTAACTATTAGCAGGAGAAACATGGATTTTTAAGGTGGGTGTATCACTTGAATATTTGATTTTGAAAGATGAAGAGATTTTGCAAAATATCAAGAAAGCTGAAATACAGTTTTATCCTTTGGGAAATGATTGTCAGTAACGTATGAAAATTACTAGGCTCAAACATGCAAAATAGAGGTTATGGTCCTTTAAAGTCAGCATTACTTTTGCATCATTTGTCAACTTTTGGTAAACAGCAGCATGTCCCACCTCCTGGTCCGCGATATCGCAGTTCCTTTGCTCCAAGATCAGCAAGTTTTCGGGGTTTGAAAAAGCCGGTATGAGAACATCGGCTTTTTCTCCAGCCGAGTGCTGGTGTTTTTGCAGCAGAAACGCCCATATTGTTCACGGTTTGGCTCCGGCACTGAACCCCGTCGGACAGATGAACACAGGGTAGACTGAAAAACAATAGTTCCATCTCTGCTTTTGCTGCAATATCACCATCTGGCAGTGCACAGCCTCAGCCAATCAGATACGTGGAAATGCACGTGTTTTGTTGTCTTGGGCTGATGTCGACGTTGGCATGTCGTAAGCTAGCGATTGCCGTAGTGCTATTTTAGCTTGAAGTGCTTTTTGAAAAAATGTATTCTAGCGAGATTGTGATGATTTGTCAGATACTAATGGGCTCTGGCAGCAAATAAAAGCTCTCCTTATTATGTCTTCACTGAGGGGCTCAACCTGGACCATCCTCATCATCCTCATCCTCCTCATCCCCATCATCCTCATCTTCCTCATCCTCATCATCTACATCATCCTCATCATCCTATCATTCCCATCATTATCCTCATCCCATCACCTCCATCATCGTCATCATCCTCATCATCCACATCATCCTCATCTTCCTCATCCTCCTCCTCATCCCCATCATCCTCATCATCCTCAACCCATCATCCTCATCATCCACATCATCCTCATCATCCTCATCCCATCATCCTCATCCCATTCATCCTCATCATCCACATCCCCGTCATCCCCATCATCGTCATCATCCACATCATCCCCATCATCCTCATCCCATCATCCACATCATCCCCATCATCCTATCATCCTCATCATCTACATCATCATCCTCATCAACCACATCATCCTCATCATCCTCATCCCATCAACCACATCATCCCCATCATCCTATCATCCTCATCATCTACATCATCCTCATCATCCACATCCCCGTCATCCCCATCATCGTCATCATCCACATCATCCCCATCATCCTCATCCCATCATCCACATCATCCCCATCATCCTATCATCCTCATCATCTACATCATCATCCTCATCAACCACATCATCCTCATCATCCTCATCCCATCAACCACATCATCCCCATCATCCTATCATCCTCATCATCTACATCATCCTCATCATCCACATCCCCGTCATCCCCATCATCGTCATCATCCACATCATCCCCATCATCCTCATCTTCCTCATCCTCCTCATCCCCATCATCCTCATCCTATCATCCTCATCATCCTCATCCCATCATCCTATCATCCTCATCATCCTCATCTTCCTCATCCTCCTCATCCCCATCATCCTCATCCCATCATCCTCATCATCCACATCATCCTCATCATCCTCATCCCATCAACCACATCATCCCCATCATCCTATCATCCTCATCATCTACATCATCCTCATCATCCACATCCCCGTCATCCCCATCATCGTCATCATCCACATCATCCCCATCATCCTCATCTTCCTCATCCTCCTCATCCCCATCATCCTCATCCTATCATCCTCATCATCCTCATCCCATCATCCTATCATCCTCATCATCCTCATCTTCCTCATCCTCCTCATCCCCATCATCCTCATCCCATCATCCTCATCATCCACATCATCCTCATCATCCTCATCCCATCATCCACATCATCCCCATCATCCTATCATCCTCATCATCTACATCATCCTCATCATCCCCATCATCCTCATCCTCTTCATCCCCATCATCCTCATCATCATCCTCATCATCCACATCATCCCTATCATCCTCATCCTCTTCATCCCCATCATCCTCATCATTATTCTCATCATCCACATCATCCCCATCAACCTCATCATCGTCCTCATCCCCATCGTCATCCTCTTCATCCCATCATCCTCATCATCATCCTCCTCATCCACATCATCCCCATCATCCTCATCCTCTTCATCCACATCAACCTCATCCACATCATCATCATCATTCCCATCATTCTCATCATCTACATCATCCTCATCATCCTCATCCTCATCATCCTCACCATCATACCCATCATCCTTATCTTCCTCATCATCATCTTCATCATCAGAAGGGACAAACACCAAGCTCATTTTCAGTGCAGCATTGCCCTTTTTTATGGCTTAATTTTCAGAGGAGACAGCAAGTTTGTCTGCATCCTGTTAGACTTCACTTCCTGTTTCCTGTCCTCACTTCCTCCCACTGTTTTCCTGGCCACAAAAAGTCTTGAGTGGACAGAGGAGCCGTAAGACACGTTTAGCAGAGCTTTTCCTGCTTTTCACGTTTTTGTTTAAATACTGAAAATGAAATGATGCGCTCCTTCACATTAACCCGCCATCTCTCATCCAACAGGGTCATAGAAGTTGCTGCGTGCCATTCCACACACACATCAGCAGCCAAGACTCAAAGCGGACAGGTACACACACACACACACGCACACACAAAACCTGCTGTGATGCTCACAAACTAAATCTGTTACTCTTCCTCACGTGTTCTGTAATACTTGCACGTCACACTATTACCTGTTTCTTGTCTTGCAGGTATACATGTGGGGTCAGTGTCGGGGTCAGTCCGTCGTCCTGCCGCTGCTCACCCACTTCACCTTCACCGACGACGTCTTCGCCTGCTTCGCCACGCCCTCTGTCATGTGGAGGTTCCAGTCCATGGGTNCCGACGACGTCTTCGCCTGCTTCGCCACGCCCTCTGTCATGTGGAGGTTCCAGTCCATGGGTGAGGGAAGTTGCGTTATTACAGCATTTGAAGGTATTTTTCAGTTTTGAAAGGGTTAAAAAAGGATCTCATGACCTCTCCTCTCTCTCAGAGCATGACGACTTCCTGACAGTCGCCCAGGCGCTGCAGAAAGAGTTCGACAAGCCGGAAACAGCCGACCTCAAGTTCAGCGTCGATGGCAAATTCATCCACGTTCACAAAGCCGTGCTGAAGATCAGGTGTGTTTTCCCAATATTTGGACTAGAAGGCGCTCCAATAATTACATGTCGCATTGTTATTACTGTCTGTTCCCTCATATGTGGTGTTAATTTAAAAAAAAGCATGCAACAAAATCCCCAATCAGAAAAGCTTGTTGCTAAAAAATTAGCCACCATGCTAAATTTCCACATCATCATCTGTCTCCTCTCACTCACACACACACACACACATATAGAGGTCTCTGCCCTCACAACAATAGGCTAAAAATTTTCTTCTGGATCCTGCATCAGAGTACGTTCTGGATCTCCTCACATTTTATTCGCTTCTTCCTCTCGACATCATCCATCTCCCCCCCAGACTTTAATCAGAATCATATCCTTTACTTTTTCGAGTCGTCCCACAAGCAGACAGGCAGACCTGGCGATCACGNCCGCTCCATGTTCCGCTCCCACTGGACGGAGAATCAGCAGCAGGTGATCGAGATCGGCCAGTTCTCGTATCCGGTCTACCGATCCTTCCTGCACTTTCTGTACACGGACACCGTTGAGCTTCCGCCTGAGGACGCC
This sequence comes from Lucifuga dentata, assembly GCA_014773175.1. Classification (NCBI taxonomy): domain Eukaryota; kingdom Metazoa; phylum Chordata; class Actinopteri; order Ophidiiformes; family Bythitidae; genus Lucifuga; species Lucifuga dentata. Next base: position 10,743 of record VXCM01004960.1, read on the forward strand.
ATTGGTTGGTGCACACACACACACACTCACACACATAGATGGTTACTAACGTTATTGACCATTTGAGCATTTGCGGCAGAGTGCATTGACACTCGTGTGCGTGTGCGTGTTCGTGTGTTTTCGCTGCAGGCCTGTTGGACCTGGCCACCGCGTACTGCGAGAACCGCTTGAAGCGTCTGTGTCAGCAGATCATCATGAGAGGCATCAGCGTCGAGAACGCCTTCACGCTGCTGTCTGCCGCCATACGATATGACGCAGAGGTACCACACANCACACACACACACACACACACACACACACACACACCGTGACTATTCATTGCCACAGTTAATCCTCTGGAGTCTAAACACATTGACACCTTGTTTGCTGATTTTTAGAGACTCTCCTTCATTTTCCAAAATATTCTACAATCAAGCAGAAAATTGACAACTTTTTCTAATTTATTTTAGACTCTTTTTGCTCTTTTCTTTAGATTGGATTTATTTTTTTTTTAAGAATGAAGAATTTTCAAAGAAAATATTTGAGATTTGAGAGGGTTAAGCTTTGCTGTATATTTTTACAGCATTCATCCTATTTTCTCAGGATGTGCGTTGCTTATTGCATCCAGAGCTCTGCTACGTTTCGCTGATTCTGCCTCTTTTTTTTTTCTTCCCCAAACTTTATCGATTTGGTTTTTGAACAATATCATTTACAATCGCACACATTTAGCAGTAAAATTTTTGCCATATAACCAAATAAGTTCACACTTTAGCAACAACAAAAAAAAAGAAAGAAACCCTAAAAAAAAAAACAAAAAGACTCCTCCTCTCCTAACCGGGTTTGATCTTTTTCTGCGTTGCAGGACCTGGAGGAGTTTTGTTTTCGCTTTTGCGTGAACCATCTGACTCAGGTGACTCAGACCGACGCCTTCTGGCAGGTGGAGGGCGCCATGCTCAAAGAGTTTGTAAGCCGAGCCAGCCGCTGCGGAGCCTTCAAGAACTGACTCAGACCTCTGAGACTGTAGCTCTTATTTTGAAGGAGTGGACGGGGTGAGTCCACTGGATGCATCGCCGCAGCATCCGTTCTAAACATTCCGTTTGATGCGTCCCCCTGAGGAAGAGGAGTCGTCTTCTCGCGACTACAGTTAGCATATTTACAAAGGCTTTATCTTTGCCGACAAAATCGGCTTTATCGTTGGCGCGGCGTTCAGACTTGAATCGACTCTACAATCCGTGGACCTGATGTCAGCGCTTTGACCACTTCCTGCAGAGTCAGCAAAAAGCTACGCTGCTTTTTAAAATTTTTTTAAAATTTTTTTTTGACTGCACACACTTGAATTTTTTGGGGGGAGGAAGGGGAGTTCTTGGCTTTCTTGCTCACATTCTTGGCACTTTTCCTTATTTTCCTGGAAAAGTCCCAAGCGGGGAGAGAAGAGGGAGGAGATAAAAGCTACAGGTTTGTCAGAGCTTCACTTATTAAAATGGCCAGGATGTGAAGACCAATGTAACAAACAACAAGCTGCAGCTATCTTCATCTTCATACCTGGTAGTTTGTTATCCTAGCTGCTGTTTTTCTGGGTTTTAGCTGGATCCCTCTGTTTAGCCTAAAAGTGTGCTTAGTTTTACTTTCTGTTTTTCCATTTAGTCTCAGTTTAAAGTTATCGCGGTAGACAATTGATCCAGATCACACTGTGGATTGATAATCGCCTCATGGTTGTTTTTATTCTAGCCGTACGGTGTGGTTTTGAGTTCATAACCCTTGTAGGATGCATTATGATACGCTCCTGTACTTTCCTCAGCTTTTATTCAGCACCTTCTCTTCTGCTTGCGTTTTCTTTCTTTTTAAGAAACCATGGTTGGTTTGTGCTTCACACTCAGTATAGCAATTACTAATTTTTCAGAAAATCATGTAAAAGCTATAGTGGGGATGATTTAAAACCTGGCACTAGATTGTTTTGGATTTTGACTTAAAGAATGTTGCACTTATTAGCCATTGTAATTCAAAGCACTGTCACCTTATTAGCTACTTTTTCCTCTCACTGCCTGTGTGAAAACTGTCATATATATGTTAGAAAGACGTTACATTCACAAAGTGAGAGCACTTTATATTCCATTTTACACCGAGACCTCAAAGCAAACTTGCCCAAGGTGACTGTTTTCATCACCTTTTTTCTTTTTTTTTTGGTGCAAGTTTCAGTTGCTCGCACAAAAAGCAGCAAAGGCGGTAAGACCAAACTGATGCTTTAACTCAGAAGGCTGGATTTTGAGTAAATGTTATATAGGAGAAATTGGGATGCTGCAGGTCAGACCGTGCATCAAACTTCATCCCTCTGGTTTTTCCAGCACATTTGACTGTGAACATGCACTGTGGACGCTAAAGCGACAAACATGAAAGCACAAAACACGTAGTAGAAGTTAAATCCTACTGCTGCTTTTATAGACATACGTAAAATGTGATTTTTTTTTTTTTTTTNTTTTTTTTTTTTTTTATATATATTGTTTTTTTTTAAATGTTTCCTTTTGTTTATGATGACCAGAACTTGGGATTGTAGTGTTTTATGATCCATGCAGAAGGAGGGTTATGACCGCATCAGCTGGCAGCATAACTGGAGAGGAGATAAGTTTCTGTTTCTGTTAAGTTTCTGTTTTCTGTTTTTAGGTCTGTTAGTTGTCATTCCATTCTTCTGCTTACTAGAAGAACTTGGATATGTTGTAGCTTATAAATGGCCTCTGTTTAATGTTTAACTACAGGTTATTTCAGGCTAGAGAAAAATTCAGATTCCCACTGCTGAAATTCTGTGGTAAGTTTACAGTTTCTTCTTGACTTATGTGAAAATTCTTACAGGAAAAAATACTTATTTGCATATTGTATTTGCTTTTTTTTTTTTTTAGTTAAGCGTGCTTTTATGCTGTTACAAAAGATTTGTGTGTTTTTATTTTTGTACTCAAGTTATGGGATGAAGAGTTTCTCTTAAGCAGTAAATAACCTCAATTTCTGATTTGCTCGCCTTTTTAATTTTTTTTTTTTTACATTTTTCCTACTAAAGATTTTCATTATAAATTTATACTTGACAGTCCATTAATTATCCGAGACGTTCTTACAATTTTTAAAATTAAATTTATATTTTGTATTAACTTGAAATTTCTTCATAGGCTTACACGTCATACGTTAGTGTGCCGCCATCTAGTGGCAGAAACAAAAATTGCTACCAATGACACCAATTCTCGTTGGCTCCGCCCACTTCGATGCGTCAGAGAGTATTTGCGGAAGTAAGCCGGAGCTTTGTCAAGGTAACCTCGGCTAGCCGGAATACAATCAAAAATGTGTGTACTACGGACTAAAAATACACTTGACCTAAGTAGACTACCAAAATATACCGTTTTGTCAGTCGATAGTTAATTAGAATACATTCTAGCGGAACTGTCGCTGTTTAACTGACACGAATTTTAACTTAGTAGCTGTTACTAGCTACAGCTGTGTCTTGACATAGCTGTAGCTTTGACTAGCTATAATGCGTCAGTCTTTAAATGGTGCTAATTTGCAATTTAGCATAAATTATCACCTGTAGTTATATCAGTTTAATAACGGGGGATGTTTAGCTTTGAATTGCGATCTTAATTTTTCTGTGCACCTTGCTATGTTCATCTCAGCTTTTTATTTTGTACGTGTCCGGCCGGAAGTAGCATAGCTTGATGGCTACCTTAACACCAGTCAAGCAGGCTGGATGAAGCGGATCTCCTTACAGTTGCTAGGCTTTTTTGACAACCAGGACGAGAGAAGTTATCTGGAGGATTTCATGGAAGGAAACAAGACGAGGAGCCGAGCCAAGCCAGTCCGATCCGGGTCAGGACGGGACAGGAGAGACGGCAGCACCCAGACAGACAGCAGAGCACAAGGTGAGATGGAGTTCAAGATCTGCTGGTTTAGCTGCAAACTGCCGCTGCTGTCATGTCATAAAACAAGAATAGTAATTATGTAAAGATATTTAATAGAGAGGTGAGTCAGACGTGCCTTCACATTATCATTATCATTTCCAGTGTCGAAATGATCTCATCTTTAAACATGGTTGATAGTGATATATGGAAAACTCCATTACCTCCTTGTCAAGTCCAATTTTTACAGACTTCACTTTTGTTCTGTCTTCAGTTACTTCAAATTAATATTAATAATAATAATTTAATATTCAGTTGCTTCAAAATCCATTTGGCCAGTCAGGACCAAAGTCTCTGCAAACTGTTGATCAATTACTGATTTGTTACACTGATAAAATACAGAAGTCTTTCCAGTAATGACTGTGCTTCCACACAGCAGAACGTCCTATTTGACTGTGTTTATGCGCAGCTCCCTTTCACGTACACACATTTCTCTTTTCTAATACCTAATTATGATCGTAGATTTGCACAAAGTCCCAAAGACAATTTGGCGGCAGAGAAGGAGCAAATTATGTTTCTTATCGTGTCTGTATGTATGCATGTAGGTCATGCCTTGAGGTTATCAAAGGTAAACCTGTTTACCTTGCTGAGTCTGTGGATGGAGCTGTTCCCTCGACCTGAAGAGGAGGAGAACCAGAGTCAGGTTCGGCTCGAAATACATACACAAATGCATTAAAAAAAAAGTAAAAGGGGCCATGTGGGAAGGTTTCTATACGTTCCGTGTGTCATATTTCATTTCTTAATTTCCTGAAATGAGTTCTATAAGTTCTCTACAAAAAGAAAAAAGTACTCTTTTTTTAAATCGTCAAAATGGGTAGTTTAAAGTCAGCTGGGTCTTTCTCTGGACTTTGGATAAATGAATGAGTCTTTTCATGCTAATGAGTCATAAATAACTTTGTAAAAAAAAAAAAATGCACAAAAGTATCAATAAATCCCTTAACTACTAGCCTTCAGGAATAAATCCTTAATCAAACAAAGATACTCTTATGCTTTTAACCTGTGGTACTAATTTAATTTCCATTAAATTTCCATTTATTCCAGATGTCTTGTGCATCGGTCTGTACGCGTTTCCCCCAAAATTTGGCTTGACATTTTTGGTTATTGGTGTCATTAGAATACCTGGCATCTCCTCTAGAATTTAAAATGTTCTGCAGTTTGTGAAGTTTATTTGTAGCCCAGTGTCACAAACGATGTCTCAAAGGGCTTTACGGGCCGACGCGTTAATGATTCCTGACTTCCTAAGCTCTCTGTGATGAGGAAAAACTCCCTTTAAAAAAAACCTGATCATATAAGGAAAAAAATGGAAGAAAGCTCAGGAAAGGCAATTCAAAGAGAGATTCTCTCTCCTCAAGGTGTGCAATATAAAACATGTAATAAAAAAAGATATGCAAATAATAACCAGCTAATACAAGAAACTGAATAAATGGCCCAATCAAAAAAAAAAAAAAAAAANAAAAAAAAAAAAAAAAAAAATCTGGTCTTCTGCATTGTTTTTGTGTCTGGTGGTTGCAGTTCCGTCGGATGGGTCTGGTGGTGGTCCGGGACAGCAAGGTGGTGGGGCTCCACTATTCGGGACCCGAGCTGCATGCGGGACAGGCGGCCATCATCCAGCACGGCGCCCGGCTGGCTGACTGCCAGCTCTACTTCTCCAGACGACCCTGTGCCACCTGCCTCAAGATGATCATCAACGGTGAGGAGGAACCCGTTAAAACCCGTAACGCCTCGCAAAATGCTTTGCAACCTTTATTATCTCAAATATGATGTCAGATTCCAGCTACTGTTGTAAATTATATCATACTACATCCAAATAAATCTATAAGTAGCTGCATTTTGACCTCGTGATCTCATGACTTTGACTGACGATTCTTTTTTTCCCCTCTCTTCTCCAGCTGGGGTCAGTCAAATCTCCTTCTGGCCAGGAGACCCCGAGGTGAGCATGCTGAGGTCCGCCTCCGCAACTCATCCACAGGACCAGTCCCAGAGTTTAGACGCTATCACGGAAGAGGCGGCGCTGGACGCCATGGCGACGGAGAGGCTCAAGTCCAACAGCCGCCCTCAAATCTGCGTGCTGCTGCAGCCGCTGGCGCCCGGCCTGGCGCAGTTCATCCACGAGACGTCCAGAGGGAGTGACTTCATGGAGAGGCTCGCCGACGACAAACCAGGACTGGACACGGAGGAAGTCTTTAACAGGTGCGCTCCCTCTCCCTGTCACAAGCTTTGGCTTTCAAACTCCATACGTTCTTTCGATGTCCTTGAACGTCACACCTCCGGGGCTGAAAGCGGGGAAATTTTGTTATTTCCTGTGAGTTATGTAGGCCTGAAAAAAAAAAAAGAAAAACACATCGTCTGATGGAAAGCAAAACCGAAGCAATTTGGACAAGAAATAACCATTTTGTTTAATTTAATCATTTAAGAGCCAAATTTAAAAAAAAAACAAAAAACTTTTATCTAACCTAGGAGAATCTCACTGAGATGAAGAATCTCTTTTTCAAGAGCGTCCCGGCCAAAGATATGCAGCAATGACATAAAACATCAAACAAAATGATCAGTACAAACACATTCAAATTTTTAGCAGAAATAATTTCACAAAAAAAAAAAAAAAATNAAAAAAAAAAAAAAAACTCACTATAATCAGACCATAAAAGTGGCAACAACAATAAAACAAATCAATAAAAAACATCTGTAACATCGATATTTTGATGATGATGATGCATTAAGATCCTGCAGCAAACCTTTAAATCTGCCAAGAGAAACCAAACTGTCTGTCATTTTAAAGCCTGTAATCGCTGCTTATGCTTTTATTTTTGCTTTATGTTGCAATTAATGAAGCATATATTAAAAATAAAATTAAAAAAAACAATTTATTGGTTCACAGCAAAACCATCATTTCAGCCAAAGTGTTTCCATGAAATTTTAAACCTCTACAATTTCACCGAAACCAGCAAGAAGTGTATTGTAAATATTTATTTTATTTTATTTTATTTTTTATTTTTGTGTTTATTTTCTTTTATTTTTTCTTTTCTTTTATTTTTAATTTTATTTATTTTATTGCATTTTTGCATTTTATTTTATTTTGTTATTATTGTTTATGTATTTTATTATTTTTTTTAATTATTTTTATTATCTTATTTTTTATTTTATTTTATGTATTTATTTATTTATTTTTTAATTGTATTTTATTTTATTTTATTTTTTTAAATTTTATTTTATTGTACTTTATTTTATTTTGTTTTATGTTATTTTATTTTATTTTATTTTATATTTTATGTTATATTATGTTATATTTTAGGTTATGTCATGTTATGTTACATTACCAGGTGAGTCTTATTGAGATTAAAAAAAAAAATCTCTTTTAGAAGAGAGACCTGGCCAGGACAGCAGCACAAAAAACAAGTTTCAACAATAAATTCTGTACTGTATTGTATAATTCTGTATTGTAAATATGGAGAAAGTCTTCTTCCTGCCCTCCAGGCAGCGGCGGAGACACGCGGAGGATTTCTCCGGCGAGTTCCTGGTGGCGACGGCGTGGGGTCACCAGCAGCTTTTGACCCGGATGGGTCTGGAGAACTTCTGCGTGGAGCCGTACTTCTCCAGCCTGAGGCGCAACATGAGGGACCTGGTGGAGGTTCTGGCCGCCGTGGCCGCCGGCGTGCCGCAACACAGCTACGGCTTCTACAGGTCAGAGGTCACTTCCTCTTTTCAATTTCACTTTTAATTTAATTCTCCCGGCTGACGGCGTTTCTTGGCACCCAGGGAACCGACTTCGCCGTCCAGCACGGGGACGCCGCCCGGCGAGGAGGGAGTCTCACAGGAAGTGGCTCGNCCGACTTCGCCGTCCAGCACGGGGACGCCGCCCGGCGAGGAGGGAGTCTCACAGGAAGTGGCTCGTCACTGCATCATCCAGGCCAGGCTGCTGGCTTACAGAACAGGTTCTTCTTCTGTTTGTTCATTTACGCAGTCGACAGGCGCCGGCGTGAAAAAAACTAAGACGCCAACAACAAAAAAAGAGTAATCTAGCATATTTAGATCTGCTTTTGATCTTTATTTAAAAAGGAGGCGGAGAAAAACAGGAAACGCTGCCAATTCAGCCAGAAATGGTTAAAACACTATAATAAAGGTGGAGAAGCCGTCGGACTGTTCCCGTTCTGCTGGATGCCGATCTGATTACGGTGCAGCTCGGATTATCAAACTGTGTCAAATTTATCGTTTATTTATTCAAACCTCTCCGTCAGCATTCCCACCTCGACATTCCAGCTGCTCCGGAATTGCAGAGACACAAAGTCGCCATTAAGTATTTGTCAAACGTAATAAATAAGCAAATATTTAAGTAAATTACAGGTGTGTTTGCTTGATGGTGTCTCCCAGATCCTGATTGGCCGATTAATAGATTAAAGAACTTCCTGCCGGCTGAACTCATTTAACGGAACATTCTTCATGTTATTTTCACTCCAGAGGACCCGAAGGTGGGCGTGGGCGCGGTCATCTGGGCCAAAGGAGAGTCGGTGAGCTCGCCGCCATTTTCTTTCCTTTGTTTGGACTGTTTTATTTCAGTTACGATTTAACATTTCAGTCTGCAAAAGTAAAATATATGAAACCGACAACCATTTTCCAAAGCATGAAAACTGTATTTTAGTTTTCCCATTATTTTTCCAAATCCCCTAATCTTTCCAAATCAAATATTCAGGTGATACAAACTAAGATGTATGCACAAATGTAAAAGGGATGGTTATTTTTTTTAATTTCTCTATAAAATCTGTCTTTTCCTGGGACTATATTCCCTGGCGGAGGCATCATAATCTTCCATGTTGAATCAGTTAAGTAACTTCTAAAAGAACTTAATAGATGTCGTGTTTTCTGTGATGGATTATTTATCTTAGCACGTTCCAAAAGTCTCTACAAGTTAATTTTTTTATAGTGTACTGAATGAACTGAAAGCTATGGCAGTCTGGAAGGTAGGAAAAACAATTCTAATATTTACTGCTTCACTTGTATGTTTTAGAAAATGGTTGTTTCGATTGGGCTCAAGCATGCAAAGCCACAGGTATGGTCGTTTAATTTCTTTTAAAGCGCTGAAACATCAGCCAGATTGTTTTGTGACCGTTGTCATTCCAGGGCAGCGACGGCGTGGGCTCTCTGTGCCTGGTGGGTTGCGGGTACAACGCCTACCCGGCTGGCTCGCCGTACGCCGAGTACCCGCAGATGGACACCAAGCAGGGGGACAGACAGAGACGCAAGTACAGATACATCGTCCACGCCGAGCAGAACGCGCTCACCTTCAGGTATTTAGGTGTAAGATCAAAACGGCGGAATCAAAAAATCGGAAATCGAGCGTCTGACGAGTTCTCCCTCCTCGCGCTTTCAGGACACGAGACATCAGACCCGGCGAGTCCACCGCGCTGTTTGTCACCAAATGCCCGTGCGACGAGTGTGTACCACTGATCCGTGGCTCTGGCGTCACGCACATCTACACCACGGACCAGGACAGGGACAAGGACAAGGGGGACATTTCCTACCTGAGGTTCAGTGGCCTGAGGGGGGTCAGCAAGTTCACGGTGAGTCCACCTGACAGGAAATACCCGATATATTCTGCTGAAGCTCCGCGAGGATGCAAGAATCCACTGGGAAGAAGAAATTCAATGCAATTAGTTCTGATTTAGTTACTATGAGTGCTTACATGCTGGTGCGTTTGAGGTCAGTAGGAATTCTTACCGCCGCTAATGAGGTTGTGTTTTTCTCTGTATGTTTGTTCGTAGGAAATCTCCAAAGATGGATTCAAATAGAATATGTGGGGAGGGAGAACTGATGAAATTTTGGAGGTGATCTGAATCATATTCAGGATCTAGAAAAAAAAGTTTAGATTTTAGTGGCGATCCAGATCAGATTCTGGATCACAGGATCCAGAAGAAGCATTTATATGTCTGTTAGCAGGATCTTGACAACAAAAATTAGATTTGCTTGAATAAAATGTGGAAACGTGATCAACATAAACAGATAGTTTTTGGATGATAAAGGGGGTGGGAGGTTTTTTTATGCTTTGGCGGAGGTAAAACGTGATTTCCTGTTTGACAGTGGCAGAGATCTTCAGTGTCCTCGGTGTCTTCTCCTGTCCTCGCCAGTGAGTTTATTACTCTTATCATTATTTTATCCTATTCCAGACCCTGTTTTTTAATTCAAATCTACAATATTACATCACAAATTCCTAAAATCTGCATGCTGCCCCTTTTTTCCAGACGGTTTCGTGGGGAAGCACAGCAGGAAAAGCGAGCAGGAGAGCCAGAGCAGCAAGCGGCGTCGCACCGACAACTCGCCTCCTGCCAGCTGAGCGCCAGACGCAGGTGGACACGCCCACAAAAAATAAAAAAATAAAAAAAATCACGCGATCATATTTTTAGCTCACGTGCACAGATCTGTCGTTAGGTTTCATGGAAACAGCGGCAGGTGAAGAAATCAAAGACAGACGGACAAAAGCGGATTTTTGGACATTTTAAAGGTATGAAACGGGGAAATGAGGACGCACTCTGGTCGTGTTTTGCACAAATAAGAGCACTTTGATTCATCCCCTCCAGGATTCTCTTTCCTGATTGGACCGCAGCTTTTCTGGGAAAAAAAATGGTTATGGATTCTGATTGGTTTGTCGATTTTGATTGTTTTTTATGGTTTTTATTTTCAGGCTTTACTCTGATGTTGGCTGAAAAAAATAAAATATTGGGCATATTTGTATGAATTTACATCCTGAGGGACGTTAGAATCCTCACACGCTCCACCAGGAAGTCACAGAATGATCCTGTGTGGGCTTCCGGTTGGATCCGGACTGGGAATTGTCTGGCAGGTGGTGAAGAGTGGGAACGGGAACGCTGGAGGTGGATTTGTGAATGATTGCACTAGACTTCCTTCATGTTTCATTCTGAGCTAAAAATGGTCCCCTTACATATTTAATTTGTGCAAAGATGCATTTAATGAAGTATTAAAATATTGTTTTTCAGACATGTTGTCTTTCTCTTCTTGTCCTGTCTCTGTCTCTCTCTCCTCACACCGTTTCACTCCTGCTCTTTTGCTCTTTCACACGCTTGCTCTTTCTCCCTCTCTTGACTCTCTCTTCCTCCTTTCTCTCTCCCTCCTATCCCTTACTCCTTTTCTGTACATGCTCTCCCTTCCTCCTCTCTCCCTTTTACCCCTCTTTTCATGTTCTCCCTCTTCCTCCTCTCCTCTCCCTCACACTCTCCTCTCTTCCTCCTCTCACCCTCTCCCTCTTACCCTTTTTTCTTTTCTTTTCATGCTCTCCTTCTCTCTTCCTGCTTTCCTTCCTGTCTCCTGCTTTCTCTTCACGCTGTCTTCCTCCACTCACCCTCTCTCCCTACTTTCTCTCCCTTATCCCTTTTTCTTGCCCTCTCTCCTCTAGCCCCCTCTCTCTCTCTCTCTTTCTAAATAAGAAAATTTAATCAGTTTTCCAGAAGACACATTTCATTATTTTTTTAGATCACTGCTTTTAATCTTTCTCTCCACTCTTTCTCTTCTTGCGTGATCCGTACAAAACGCGTCACAAAACGAACGTTCCATCGGAGCATATTTTCCTCCGACGTGATAATTAAACTCCCCTAGAAAGATAGAGAAAAAAAATAGGCATATTTGAATATTTTCTCAATTCATTCCAGAAACACAAAAAGAATCAAACGCAAGCGACCATCTTCTGTTCATCTTCAGCCTCGATCGCAATGGCACGACGAGAAATAAAAGTATAAAAAAAGAGGGGAAAAAATACTTTCAAATCCCGTAAGAACGATTTAGCCCCTAATTCATTCATTCACAACACTTACGCTTGCAATTTTAGATAGTAGTTAAGGTACAGAGTAGAAAAGCAGTACTTCCTGCTTTCCTTTCACAATAAAAGTCTCACAATGGTTAACGGTAGAATCCATTCCTTGGAGAGTTTTTATTATGAAATTNTCACAATAAAAGTCTCACAATGGTTAACGGTAGAATCCATTCCTTGGAGAGTTTTTATTATGAAATTCATACAGGAAGTACCGAGTTTTATTAACAGTAATTTTACTCTTTCGTGATAACTCATATATAATCAATTTCTTGTACTTTTAACACAAACTCTAAATCCTCAGTTTCTCTCTACGTCTTTGTTGTTTCCACACTTTAACTTCATCAAAGCAAGTTTATTTGTGATATTTCGGTTTTACACCAACTTGAATGCTGGTACTTCTGGCCCCGCCCCTTCCGCTAGCCCTGACTAGCGGTATGGACTAAACCAACACAGTCAAGCATATACATAGATCAATAAACTTGGTCAAATACATTTACAATTTATCCAGCTCTGGCGAGATTTAAAAATTATTTTATTTAATATTACTTACATTTATTTTGATTAGAGTTGATGATGAGTTTGAATGTGCGTTTTTTGAAAGAATTCTCGTCAATAAGTTGTGGTAGGGCCCAACCATATAAATGTAGCTTGTAGCTTGTTACCTTCGTCGCTCCATTCACCTAGCTTCTGTGAACAGGTAAGAGACATGTTTCACGTCACTTTGCTGCTGGCTGTTCTTACTTTTAACATGTATGTTGGTCTTGGTCATGATGCCGTTGTGGTTGTGTGGTTATAGAACTCTGAAATTGTTGTTTTAGTTATTTGTTGAGTTGCCGTGTTTAGTCTTGGTTGACATGTGCGATAATGTTAGCATACTTGTTCATGCTAGCAGGTCATTTGAGGCTTTGTTAATTGCTGCTGTGTGGGCGGTAGCATGTTTAGCAGTGTGCTAACAGCTTTAATATTGTTTGATGGCTTGCTGGTCTGTATCGCTGGTTTACTATAGCCTTACCATACATTATACACTTACTATAGCCTTACTATACTCTTACTATACACTTTCTATCGTCTTACTGTACACTTACTATAGCCTTACTATACTCTTACTATACACTTTCTATCGTCTTACTATACACTTACTATAGCCTTACTATAGTCTTACTATAGCCTTACTATAGTCTTACTATACACTTACTATAGCCTTAGTATACACTTACTATTGTCTTACTAAACACTTACTATACACTTTCTATCGTCTTACTATACACTTACTATAGCCTTACTATAGTCTTACTATAGCCTTACTATAGATTATACACTTACTATAGCCTTACTATACTCTTACTATCCACTCACTATAGTCTTACTATACACTTACTATAGCCTTACTATAGTCTTACTATAGCCTTACTATACTCTTACTATACACTTTCTATCGTCTTACTATACACTTACTATAGCCTTACTATAGTCTTACTATAGCCTTACTATAGATTATACACTTACTATAGCCTTACTATACTCTTACTATCCACTCACTATAGTCTTACTATACACTTACTATAGCCTTACTATAGTCTTACTATAGCCTTACTATACTCTTACTATACACTTTCTATCGTCTTACTATAGTAAGGCTATAGTAAGTGTATTATGTATAGTAAGGCTATAGGTAAGTGTATAGTGAGACTATACTAAGTGTATACTAAAGCTATAGTAAGTGTATAGTAAGACTATAGTAAGGCTATAGTAAGCGTATAGTAAGATGATAGAAAGTGTATAGTAAGACTATAGTAAGTGTATAGTAAGGCTATAGTAAGTGTATACTAAGACTATAGTANTGTATAGTAAGACTATAGTAAGTGTATAGTAAGGCTATAGTAAGTGTATACTAAGACTATAGTAAGACGATAGAAAGTGTATAGTAAGGCTATAGTAAATGTATAAAGACTATAGTAAGTGTATAGTAAGGCTATAGTAAATGTGTAGTAAGAAAATAGAAAGTGTATAATAAGAGTATAGTAAGGCTATAAGTGTATAGTTAGGCTATAGTAAGTGTATAATAAGACTATAGTAAGTGTATAGTAAGATTATAGTAAGGCTATAATAAGTGTATAGTAAGGCTATAGTAAATGTATAGTAAGACTATAGTAAGGCTATAGTAAGTGTATCGTAAGACTATAGTAAGTGTATAGTAAGGCTATAGTAAGACTATAGTAAGGCTATACTATACACTGACTATACTCTTACTATACACTTACTATTGTCTTACTATACACTTACTATTGTCTTACTAAACACTTACTGCAGTCTTACTATAGCCTTACTATAGATTATACACTTACTATAGCCTTACTATTTACTTTCTATAGCCTTACTATACACTTACTATAGCCTTAGTATACACTTACTATAGTGTTAAATATACACTTACTATATTCTTACTATCCACTTACTATAGCTTTACTATGCATAATACACTTACTATCGCCTTACTATACTCTTTCTATCGTCTTTCTATAGTAAGACTATAGTAAGGCGATAGTAAGTGTATAGTAAGACGATAGAAAGTGTATAGTAAGGCTACAGTAAGTGTATACTGTATAGTAAGGCTATAGTAAGTGTATAGTAAGACGATAGAAAGTGTATAGTAAGAGTATAGTAAGGCTATAGTAAGACTATAGTAAGTGTATAATGTATAGTAAGGCTATAGTAAGTGCATAGTAAGACTATAGTAAAGCTATAGTAAGTGTATAGTAAGACAATAGAAATTGTATAGTAAGGCTATAGTAGGTGTATAATGTATAGTAAGGCTATAGTAAGTGCATAGTAAGACTATAGTAAAGCTATAATAAGTGTATAGTAAGACGATAGAAATTGTATAGTAAGACGACAGTAAGTGTATACTAAGGCTATAGTAAGTGTATAGTAAGGCTATAGTAAGACTATAGTAAGTGTATAGTAAGATTACAGTAAGGCTATAGTAAGTGTATAGTAAGGCTATAGTAAGTGTATAGTAAGACGATACAAAGTGTATAGTAAGACTATAGTAGGTATATAATGTGTAGTAAGGCTATTGTAAGACTATAGTAAGGCTGTTGTAAGTGTATAGTAAGACGATAGAAAGTGTATAATAAGAGTATAGTAAGACTATAGTAAGGCTATAGTAAATGTACAGTGAGGCTATAGTAAGTGTATAGTAAGACTATAGTAATTGTATAGTAAGACGATAGAAAGTGCATAGTAAGAGTATAGTAAGGCTGTAGTAAGTGTGGTGGTGGAATTTCTGGAACAGTAAAAATGAAGAGACGCCGAGAGTCCAAGCAGTGTTTTATTCTTG